>ASZH01045220.1:0-14241 GCA_000411075.1 Sisymbrium irio | reverse complement strand
TTTTTTTTTTTTTTTTTTTTTTGAATCATAAATGTAAGCCACGGGGTCGTATGTGTCAACATGTGTCCGTAATCAATTTGTCTTCATTTCATGTGTATTGTAATGGACAAGTCATGGACTTATCATATGTGTCCGTATTCGATTTGTATTCGATCCTTTTTATAAAGTGAGGGGAGTAAAAGAAAGCGACACGGTTTTAGTTGGAAGATTTTAATAAATTAAATGAAGGATATTCTTGGTAGCTTATTGCATTAATATAAAGAGATCATGGACTAAAATGTTTGATAAAAAGTTTTGGACAAAACTTACCAAATTTCTGGCACATATACTTACAGTACAATGTTGTCTGTTTAAATTTGTTGTCTCACGTGATACTCGTTTTGCCAAATCTGTTGTTAAGTTTATTTTTCTTTGTCAAAATAAGACCAAAGTTGATACGCGTTAATTCCCAATCATTACTTCTGCCGTAAAATAAATACGTATGAATAGGCTGAAATTTAGTTACACCTGGTATTAAATTGAAGATTTTATAAACCCACTACAACATTATGATAAATCATTGACAAAAAAACATTGTAATAAATCTCAACGATAGAGAAACCAAAAATAATTTATCGGCACTTTACACTTATTTATTTAGTAATTTAGTAATGTATATAATTTTGTATGGTGTCAGATTTTCTCCTGGTTTATATATGTAAATAAACAAATGTACTATTTGCTTTTTTAGGGTAAAGCATATAGTACTTGCATTCAAGAAACATTATTCACAATTGTCAATCATTACGTGTTTGTTTTTCATTGGTCATCGCAGTGAAATCTTATCATTTGATTTGCTAAGGTTCCCTGGCAGAGAAGAGAACAAAACCCTTTAGCTAGTGTCTAATGACATTATGGGTTCACGCCACGTGTCGCTATAGTCTTTCACACCAAACTCCACTTTCAGTTTTATATATATAAACAGCGGGGGAAAAAAAAAGCTAAAGAAAAACGAAAATTCACTTAGTCAGTATATCCATAACAAAAGCAAGTGCAACTGTGGACCTGTGTAAAGAGAGTATGAGCAAATGACATGCAACTCTCTAGAAGCCAAAGGCGATATCTAGAATCTAAATACATCATACACTGTTTTTTTCTTTTTCTTTTTGGGGTAAATTATCATAATAAGTTGTTTTCTGAGATGAGTGATGTCCACTGTTTTATCATTTTGTTTACAAATAAAATGCTAATTTCTATTGATATAATGATTTACAAACATAAAAGTTTTGATTACTTGGCGAATTGGTGACTGAGACCAATATGGCAATATTACATCAAAACGAAACTTTCCATATCTTATGCAAGATCTCTAGATTTGATGCATTATCATTATTCTAGCGGACTAAACGCCCAAATGATAGTAATTGTATACTTCTATTAGTTGGCTGGTTAAAAGTATTTAGAAACCAAGTGGCTCTTGCCTGCCTCTTGGTCCAATAGTTGAGAACTCTATCCCGACTTTATTTGAAATGAGGGTTACTTTCTTTTGAAAAATATATACTAAAAGATTGCCGTCGGACCCACGGGAATTAAGGTTCAGATCTAAACTTGGTGCGACAAAAGAAATATATATTTATAATGCAAAAAGAAATATATATTTATGATGCAAAAAGAAATACATATTTATAAAGCAAAAAGAAATACATTAGTGTTATTGCTTGGTTGAAAAATATTAATAGGCTAAAATTTTATACTTTAATATTTAATCAACATTGAATAATTATAGTATACTACAATAATAATTAAAGTAATAAAATTATTATAACAACCACATGTTTATGTTAAAAAGAAGAGAAAAAGTTATTGCGGTTTGGGACAAAAACAAAAACACCACCATGTGGCGTTACTCAAAAGTGAATTAAGGAATTTTTCTTATAACAAAAATATCATAAATAAGAAAACGCTCGAGGCAAAAGACACATAGCCTCTTGATTTCTATTATCATTGTCGTTGTTTTAATCATTTGAATTTAAATTTTGTAGAATACATATTATTGCCTAACTTTTATATCTGAACGGAATATGTTTTTAATGTTCATACGGTCTTAACCTGGAATCAAATCCGATAATACATGCATGTGTGAGTTGTAGACGACGAAAAAGGTTTTTTGTCACGTCACAATGCTATGAAATAAATTCCAAATGACGATTTTTATTATTGTTTAGCTACTTTTAGGTATTTTAAGCATAATCGCTGATAACATTTGCATGTGACCAATGTTTTTTTGGAATCTTGAGTCTGACGAAACAAAAGAACGTAAAGAGATCATATTTCATAGCAATTGCATGAAAACGGACCACGATTTTCTTTCCTTTCAGCGAATGTTAGGTCGTCCTCTCTGCTTGAGATGTATTTTCGGTTCCTTGGTTATTTTAGTTGATGTCTTAGCAGTTCCCTCTCTTTTTTTGTCCTGTTATGTAATAAGTTGCTTGCAACAGCGATGTAAACTGAAAAATTGGTATGAAGCTTAACATTTAGACCCAAAACAAAAAAAAAAACGACCACAACTACGAAAAGATCAGGACATAACCAAGAAGTAAAGGAACCGGTTAAGAAATAAAACCGAATTTGCTATCTTGGAAATATTTCATTCGTGTCCCACGAGAATAACAAAATATTGTAAGAAAAGATCATTAACAGTTGCATGAAAACCAATCTCAACCGAGAAAGATGAAAGCATAAACCGGTTAAATAAAAGAAGTGATTTTGATACTACAAACCGGATTCTTTCATTCTTTTGTAAGTATGGAAAAACAGTATAAAAAAAAAAATGATTCATCACCATCACCAAAATTAATTAACTTACCTAAAGAAAACATTTTCTCTTCAGGCATAAAATGATTCATTTAGTCAAAGGAAGAAACATAACCGGATATTTCATAGTTCAACCGGATTCCAAAGTCTTACAAACAGTAATAAAAGAAGCAGAAACATGAAACAGAACAGAAGCCTCCTTTGCCAGCTTCTCGTTGCTGCTTCCACTAAGTAATTAACCTTTAAGCCTTTCAGGGTTTAAGGCAAAGGTATCACATAGTGAAAGGAGCAAAAAGAAGCTTAGAGCAAAGCCTAAATAAAGGCTTTTCCCCTATATCTATCTTTCTATCTATCAGTTTTTTATTAACAACACACACACACAACTTCCTACATTGTTCGACAGAAGACTGTTTTTCTTCTTCTTTTTATTTAACGGTTTTCGGATTGTTTTAGACAGTATCGGCCTGGACCGTATCTGGCTGGACCCTACCGTTTCTAAGGTACTTGGACTTGTAAAAGTTCACTTTCGTAGGGGCAATGATCGCTGTTGCTCCCAATACACACTTGTGGTAAGAGAAATCTTCTGTTGTTCCGTCTGTTCTCACAACCTCGAAGCAACGTGCATTCCCATGCTTAGAATTAGCCACCTGTAAGAAAAACTCAGGTCAGGATCTTTTGATGTTTTTCAAGGATTCAAACATATTATAAGAGTTGTTTCTTGTAATGATTTACCTTAATTCCATGGAAGCCTGGTCCTATTTTCTCAGCTCTGTTGGGGTGGAAGAGTAGAGCCATCATCAGAAGTCTTCCATCCTTCTCATTCAACGGAGCATCGATCTCGTAACTAACAAAACGAACGCACGTCATTACTGTTCTTGGAGCAGAAAAGTCAAAAACTTTGAAAAACCAAGAAAGACTGTTTTGTTTCCTTACTTGTAGAGTATGCGTTTCAGTGACCGAGAAAGCTTTTCGACGTCGTCCCATGTAAAGATCTTTCTGAGCTGCGACTCAGTGAGTCCTTTCCCATCGAGTGTCTTGACTGCTTTCGAGAGAGCGGTGTCGAGCAAGGGGAATGGCTGGACAGTATACTTGTCTAAATTAGGCAGAGATTTTGATGCACGCACCGCCTTTGTCTTTGGAAGCGTAGCTGTACTACTCAGAAAGTCATACACATCTACGGGTGTACTACTGAACCCATGATCCTGATAAACGCATGAAGATACTAATTAAGACCACTTACAAGAAGTTGTGATCGAAACAGATTAGAAATAATGTGAAAAATATTGTTACCTTTGGAGATATGATGATTTCAAATTGATCTCCAGTCCCAAAGCAAGGAACTTTTCCCCAAGCTAATGCGTCGATGGATCCTTGAAGCTCGTCTGTGACACCTTCCTTAGCAACTTTGAGAAAGCACTGACTTGGGCTCTATAGAGAGATTTAAAGCAAAATACTATTTGTGAAAACCAAAGCCAATATCTAAACCGGATAAAGAAAAATGAGGTTTAGTTTACATACCGAGAAGCACGCTTGAGTAAAAGGTGCAGGTGTAGACTCGGCCTGTCTTTGTTTACTCCAACCTTTGGAATTTAATGCCACAAACTCTCCGGTAACAGAGAGACAATCAGCTGCAAGAAGCAGATGTTCACGTAGCATTGTCTTACCGGTATCCGACACCGCAGACTCCAAATCCTGACATCATCACACACAAAAAAAGTCATAAACTTTAGAAGCTGCAAGACCAGAGACTAGTCCATAAACTTGTACAAATGAAACTAACCGCTAGGAAAATGCTCCGTCCAGCATCTATTCCAAAAGCCGAGCAGCATTGACGGATATTGTCAGGATGGCTTCGCGTCCAATCGATCATATCCATGATGGGAAGACAAGTTTCAAGAAGAGCACTCCAGAAGTTCTTTTTCACTCGATCTCCATACATAGTAACCTTCAAGAGAAGCTCACCAGCCACATGTTTCACGTTCTTTTTCGGCGCTTTTGGTCGGTCAGCCCATAAAATATCCACCTTTTTAATATCACGGCAGCCTGCAAGAACATATGACACAACTCGTAAGAACAGTAATAATAACGACACAAGAACTATCCTCTGTTATACACTCCGGTTTTTACCTTTGACAGGAGAGTCGAGAAGAAAAGGGATCAAGACAAGTCGAATAGAATCAAGTTCCAAAGAATCGTGTATGGAGGCTTCGAGAACAGTAACTGTGATGCAGAATCTATCATCATCCATTGCTTTATCATCCCAAGAGCAGTGGTTTCTAGTCAGAAAAACGTAAATGTAGAATAAATTAGTATCGTGACGTAAAGATGCCAAAAATAAAACTTGTCCGCTGCAGATTTTGAGGATGTTCTTACGTGCTTTGTATTTCTAAATCAATTACGTCAAGCTTCAGTTCTTTCTTCCTGTTCGGATATTGCTCTTTTAATGAAGAGACAACAGATTCGGCAGTTAGTTGTTTCTGCTTCAATACTTTCTGAAAATTCACAAAAGAGGTATATTAGGTATATTAGAATGTTTTTACATATATAAACACCTCTGTAGGGTTTGTCATCTGTATGAGTTTTGTTGTACCTTGGAGATATGAAAATGGCAAACCCACGGGCTCATAGGTACATTGGTATTTGTCCTCGGAGAGAATCTATTTACCAAGAGAAACGATTAACATTTGTAAGGAAAAGCCATTGATAGAAAGACAGTTCAAGTTACCAACATTATCATGGATGTCGAAACTATCTCTGAGAAACTCAGATTCTCCAAGTGGTTCTTGATGTCCAGTGCGCCGTATTCGAACCCGTGTTTTTTCTTAGAAAGTGTTTCAGACAAATACAAAGACATTGTCTGTTCTCGTAGACCTTTCTTCGATCCACACTCTAACACATTCTGCACAAGAAGAAGAAAATACAATTAGGCAAATGGAAAAGATAAGTGTGAATATGATTTATAACAGAATAAGAAGAAGAGAACCTTAAGATTAAGAAGAGGCGAAGTTTCAAGAAGGCTAACGGGTTGATCTAGCGCGCTGTAAGCAGCCTCTGAGAGAGCACAAGCTGAAAGTGATCCAACTGCTTCGCCAGTTATGTCTTCTGCAGGATGATCATCAGTCTCATAACTAAACTGAACTAAATGGTTCCCAAAAGAGTTTCTCACTGTCCCGTCGTAAGCAGCGTATATGTCCCTCATAAAGAACATCAGTTTCCTGCTAAGCGTCCCCGGGAGATCAGCATTGCCGCCGAAGGAGCTATCACGGCTTGTCACGGAATGAACAAAAGATTCCAACGGATTCAGACCCGTTAGAAATGAGTTCTCAATGACACCATATGGGACAAATGACTCGGAAGCGGTTCGGTCTTCTCCCTTTGCGCCGCGAAGCGGGCTGTTCGGGTCGTTCCATGAGGCACAAGTCAGCTTCCGCGGAAACCCGAAGGACAACGCAACTGAAGAATTCTGAAGACCAATGCACATACTGTGCTGAGCAAGCTTCCCCATGTTTCCTTTGCTACCAGCTTTGGACATGATCAGAAATGAATTGGATTGGTCTCCGTATCTATAAGCTAGAGCCTGCACATCTCTATATGCATCTTTGAATGCACTAACCGCAAGTTTGCTTAGCGTCGCTGTTCTCTGTCTCTCGTAGCAGAACCGGGACAAATCCGCAACCAAATCTTCCTCATTCTCTTCTCCGTTAACTGCGAGGAAATCTCTACGTGACTCGACCATAAGCTGCTGCTTGTTGCAGACTTGTTCAGCCTCCTGCAAACCGTAAGTTATCTCCTCTGTCAAGTTTCTCCGAGACTGCTCATCAGAGCAAAAGTACAAATCCGCTAAAGAAACACTCAATCCTCGCATCAGCAACCACTGAGAGAGCATTTCTTGAGCCGAGTAAATGATATCGAGCACTTTCTCTTTATCGTGCTTGAGCAGACCCTGGATGAAGTTCCCTTCGCCGTCACGTAACCAAGCAGAGCCTTCAGAACAAGACAAAAGCTCTCCGTTGCTTACAACCACATCGTTCAGAGGGAAAGTGTAGTCAAACCTGGGAGGCAAAAGCATCCCAAACACCTGCATTCCTGTCCATTGAGGCTCGTTGCTCGAAGGAGAAGATCGGATAATCGCAGGCGGAGGAAGCTGAAAGGGACAATACATTTGCAGCTGCTGCATCTGAGCTCGATTCAGATAACATTTTTTCTCGACATTTACCAGATAAGCTGCTGTCAAACTATCCTGTCCCAGCGTAAGCAGATTACGACCGTTCTGTCTGTTAATAAGCTGCTTATCCAAAGCCACAAGCTCATCGAGCTCAACCTTCGCTTCGACCGACTGAGGAACGTAACCGTGAAGACAATCTCCATCAAAATCACCACGAAACGGCAAACAACATATAGGGTTCAAGGAGACAACGGAAGTAGTAGGGAGTACTTTCACCGACATGGCAATAAGCGAATGCTGATGAATCGAAGGCGGTCTGTTCATCAACACCGTGTCTCCATCTTTCAAAGTCCGTAAAATGTTGTCTCCGGTTTGGAGATCATCGATAGCTCGGATAGACATTAAGCTACTTCCTCTTCTGACATGAGCTTCTCCTTTCTCCAGCATTTTGTGGAAACAGGAAGTGACAAGCCGTTCTCTGTTCCAGTCGTTGAGATTCTCTGATACGTGAAGCCTCTCCGCGATCCTCCGCGGTATACCTATCTCGTTAAGCTTTAGAGACGGGTCCCCAACAACTACTGTCCGGAACGTGTGGTCGCTTCTTTTACCAAGCAGCACATCTTTCATGAACCTTAGACCGCACAGTTTCGGAGTATCTGACTTCTTCTGGTACGGATTAGCAGATTCTTGACTAGAAGACATATTTTCGGAAAAGAGCTGTGCCAAAAACAAGAATTAACTTAGCTTCACAGAAGATTTTGAAAATAAGAAAAAAGAAGCTTAATCTATGAGAAACTACTGCTTACTCTGGAATGTTGCAAGCATTCGATCACACGAGAACTCAATTCAAGCCCATTTCCTTCGAAGCCAACTAATTTCTTGTAGATCCGAGTGCGTTCATCCTAGAAAAAAGTTTAATAAAAACCATATTATATATGAGACATATTACATACATAATGCAAAGTCAAGAAGAAAACAATAGAAGACCAAACCATATTATGTATGAGACATATTACATACATAATGCAAAGTCAAGAAGAAAACAATAGAAGACCAAAGAAGTTTTTTTACTTACAAAATTTAGTCGAGGCCCAGCGAAGTGATGGACCATTTCGGTTACACGTTGACCGTTTGGTGTAACTGGAAAAGATGTTTGATGAAGAGAGTCGTACATGGGAATTTCCTTCTCGATAAGCCTCTGATCAATCCCAGACAACAAAGCATAAACCTGCGTAAAAAAAGAAGTGAAAAGTTTCAGAAAACTTATAGATAACATCTCACAAAAACCAAAGCAAAGAAGGACATAACATTTCACTCTTCTATACCTGTGCATGCGTTAGAATCCGCCTGTTTGGTTTCAAACAGCTTTGGTCGATATTCGAGTCATCAGGCAAAAACTCCCAATAGTCTTGAGGTAATCCTGATACTCCCCATTTCCTGAGTTTAAACAGATTGTCTTCACTTACTTCACAAACAACTCCAGATCGCCTGAAGACTTCTTTCGTCGTCACACGAAACTTCATCAGAGGGTAGCCAGTATTTGACTGGAAGATTATATAAAAACACACTATAAGAACATAAGCTTTCTTTCTTCAAAAGGAGAACTTAGTTGGACTTAAACTTCTTACAGTGCAGTATCTACATCTCTCAGGCCGCTCTTCAGTATTCTGTACCAAGCAAAAGGCAGCATTAGTCTATGTACATCGTTAACACAAACCGACATTTACAATGCATAAAAAGGACTTGAACCTGAGGCTGCTTCTTCCGCATGTATTTACATCCAGGGCAGATTTTGTTCAACAATGTAACAATCTCCTTAAGGAAATACGGGTTAATGATCGAGTACCGGAGTTTAATAACACCGAAATGCCCTAACCAGAAACAAGAACAATCATAAATAAGGTGAAACATGATATGCAAACAATATCACCAAAACTGGATTCATTAATATATATACCTTCGCAGACTTTTCTATCTTTGCTGCCACATGATCTGCAAATGGTTTCCGGATTCGGGAGCCCTAACCGAGGATCAGTCACCTGACTCGCTGTTTCAACTTCCATAACAGATATGTTGATCTGAAACAAAGTACACATTACATTAAAGTTTTGCTTAAATCCACTCGCTAACAAATATGGAAGCTCAGGGAAGCACTTACTCGATCATCATTATTCGAAATGCTAAACCCTATCGATTTTAGAGTCCCCATGGGCACTTGAGGCTCCTCGTTTCCTTCCTCCATGTTGCAGAATTACCTGTAACAAAATGATTCATCAGTAAACGGCCAAGTGAAAACATCAGTTTTCTATTTTATCAGCAACTTCTAGTGAACCAATCAAACAAAAAAGTCACAAAACAAAACAAGTCTCTCACTGATCAAGGTAGGCCACTGAGAAACAGACAACTATTGGTATGGACAAAATTGTGAACAAGATATGTCTCTGTGACTGGCCTATCAAAAAAAAGATTGAATAAATAAAAAAAGAAGTGTAGATTTTATATTGGATCACAGATAGAATCTAGCATGAACCCCAAAAAAAGGAGAAAACATGTTCAGACAAACCAGATTCCCTTTCTCTCTCAAACCTGAAAACCAAAAAAAAAAAGCTCTTTTTTCTTTTGTTTACAGAAGACACAAACAAACAAAAAAGGTTCAAACTTTGAACACACATTATTGAAAGTAAACTAGCTTTTGGAACTTTGAACTCATCAAAGATACACTGATTGAATATCAAAGAGAATATCTACAACAAAACCCAGAAAGGAGAAAGGAGAAAGGAGATTCCATTCCAAACCTGAGCACACACACAATCATAAAAGGTTGCAACTTTGAACAGATAAAATTGAAATTTAATTACCTTAAAACACACAATAAAACAGAGGTTAAAACCCACTAATCAAGTTTTTGAGAAAACCAAGAAGAACACAAAAAAACTAGTACTTTTCTTGCAAAACACTTGAAACAAAGTATTCAATTTTCAGATAAGGAACATGCATAAACGAAACACAACACAATCATAAAAGGTTTTGTTATAAGAAACACAATATAAAGATTAGGTTTTACAGAACACACGATCGATCAAAACAACACAAAAGCTTGTGAGGAGAAATCAGAGAGTAGTGAGTGAGTGATCAAAGAGCGAGAGAATCGTAATTACCGAAAGCAAAGAAAGCGAGAATTGAGAGCAATGTAGTAAAGTGCTTACTGGTTTTGAAATCGGAGGAAGCCGCCGTTTGGTTTCCCAAAGGAAACGGCAAAAAAAAAAGGGAGAAGAAAGCAGAGGAAAACGAAAAATCTGCTTCAAGTCCAATGAGAGACTTTGGAATGTTAAAACAAAAAAAAAGTTTTGTTAACAAACTAAAAGGAGAAGAAGATTCAGAGTAAATACCGAAAGTACCCTTTGACCTGTACTAAAATTACGTAAGGCTATTTATTTTTACCTTTTGGGTATTTCTTTTTACTTACTGGGGTTTATTGTGATTCTCTGTTTCGTTGAATTACCTTTTTTGTATAAACTCTGTGTAGAAAAAAGCTGTACTTTATTATCCTGCCTCTAAAAGACTCCCACTCTTCTTTAACCTATTTTTTATTAGCTGTATTTTGTTTTTTCTTTTTCTCTTGAGTTTCAGATCAGTTTTAAAATTGAAAAAAGGAGAATATCATCATTTTTACTTATCAGAAAATTTGAACATATTATTATATATAACCTTATTTTCTTAATTTTCCAGTCAACCATGCATATTGATTAAGATCACCTTCTATATATAACTTCATTCCAATTTAGTTAAAACTAATGAGAAATTGACAACCAAGTGGAAAGAACATATGTGAGAAATACACTGGTTTGTGTTTTTAAAATGATTTAAGCTTTTTTTATTGTAAACGATATAATATTATTAACATGCACCAATTAATAATTATAATATTTTGATAGATTCAGATACTTACAAAATATCGGTTTGTTATTAATTTTGTAAATTATCGCTTTATTGATTTAGTGTAATCACGTGTAATATATATCAGTTCGTTATTCATTTTGTAAGTTATCACTGTATATATATAATTTATTCTAAAAAATTATTTATTTTGTAATGACGTGTAATAAATATATATATATATATATTGCTTTTCGATATATAATATCTTCTATTACATATAGCTTTGATATTTTAAATGATTGTAAAATCTACAAAAAAACTATGTTAGAAATTGATTTGATGTATTTTATAAAAATAAAAAGATTTCAAAATAATAATATCGTAATTTTAAAAATATAAGATATATATACCAAAAACTCTTTCAGTTACATGCACCAAAATGTTGGGTTAACGTTACAAATAGGTTTACACTTTTATCGTGTGCAATTTACACGCATACATTTTGAATTCAAACTTGAGTCATGAGTCTCATGACATAATGAGGATATATGTGTAATGTGTTTGAAATAACCTAATCATTTGCTATAATAAAGGTATTTGAATTGAAACTTTACGAATGGTTGTGATTTGTGATCTAGTATATATGTTCGATAACACATTTTCTAACTATCCAAGTTTAGTCTAGTCTGATCATGAAAATAATAATATTAGACCAATCAGATTAAATCCGAAAAAGTTTTCATAAACCAAATGTAGTATGAATGTACCAGACTGAACCAACTAAAACTGACTATAAAACTTAATATATTGTTAACTTAAACCACGCAGAGTCGAACATTATAAAAAAGAATTGAATGCGAGATGTTATGGGTGCCATTCGACTTCCAGACAAAGTTACTGCATGTTGGCCAGTTGGTCCTGGATGTACTTATATCCAACGAACCTGTCCATCCATCAGATCAATCAGACTTGTTTGGGTTAACCTCTAATCTCGATTCGGAGTATAAAATGCTTTGAGTTTCCGTAATGTACGTACAGTAACTTTGGAAACCTAAATTGTCGTCTATAAATCCTACAAAACGTACCGAATATCATGATGTAAGTCTTAAAACAAACAATTCAGTCTTACTTTCGTTTAATGTACTAGTAGTAAACTAAAGTGATTAAGAAAAGTCAAAACATATTTACGATGCGTAGTTTCTACGCTCCTTTCTTTCTTTTTGCATTGGAACCTGATCAGTCATCAACATGAAATCGACAATTGGTATTCATATTCGTTATTTTTTTATTCCTTTCTCTTTCTTTTTTTCCCTAATTTCTCAACTTCTAAGGTCTATCAATTCGGAAGTTCATGCATCATATATTCATATGATACATTTAATGAGATGTATTCGTTTACAATCTGATAGTGTTATATAGATATCAATCTAACTGAGTTTGGAAAGTAATAAAAAAAGATAAACTTGTATAGATCAATCTAAAGATAAAATTTTTTTGATCCGACATAGAAAATACATAAATTACAAAAGTTTTTGTCAGCAAATCGTGGCAGCAAACAAAAACACGAAGGGCCTGCTTTTTGTAAAGCAACATCTAATTTCCCACTAGAATCTCATGTTCTCTGCAGAAGGTACTTTCTTCTTTTCAGTTTCATTATTTTTTTTCCTCATTTTATTCCAACTCGTAATAATTATAACAAGATTCTGGTTTCACTATATAAATGATTTTCGTATCTTTCTCTGTATGCATTGTTCCCTGTCAAAGTTCTCTCTCTATCCAAGGGTTTATTTATATTTATAGTTTCATACTATACTATATTCACATCAATAAGGACATTCCTTTCTGCATTGTCCTAATTCATAGAAATCTTCATTAGCGGGTTTCCCAAAGTAGTACATAATTGATAGATGGAAAATTGTTGGTCGATTATTCTTGGTCTTGGACAATAAAAAAAAACTCACATGTGAACTCTTTTTAATGAAGATTGTGTTAAATAGTATAGTAAAAAAAATCTCAGACCATTTTTTTTTCTTTTTAGTTACTGCCATCATCATTATAAGCCACAGTCAGGCCATTGATCATTATCATTTAAAAATGGAAAAACGTTATCCATTTTAGTACCATTTGGGGAAGTGACCAGATTTTAACGAGAGGCAAGACACAACACTAACAGTTTATTGGGAAAACGCATTAAATCAGCCACTTTCAGATAATGTGGGCTATGAACAATTTTTTGGTTCTAATCTCCTGCAAATGTCCGTCTCTTGATAAGTTTTCGTACTAAAACTTTAAACGTTGGTTTATCTATCTTATTCTTTCTTATCTATCAACTGTAGAGCTGATTAGCTTGACAAATCTTAGTTTGGGATCAAAGTTAATTTGAATATTATTAAGAATGATGCTCTGTATTTATACACAAAGCGTATAGTTAGAAAAAAGAAAACATAAACGTAAAACCTAAGACAGAAAGGAAAAGATATCCTAATCTAAATCTATTTGTATGATTCCTATTTTCCATAGAAACCATACTCCAATACCCCCCCTCAAGTTGGAGCATGAATATTGTTAATGCCTAACTTGAGAAGAAATGTATCAAACTCCTTACGTCCTAAAGCTTTGGTGAGAATGTCCGCTAGCTGATTAGTAGAGGATACGTGACATGTGGTGATGACACCTTTGACGATCTCATTACGTACAAACTGACAAATGATTCCCATATGTTTAGTTTGCTCGTGTAGAACAGGATTGGCACTGATATGTAAAGCAGACTTGTTATCACAGCATATTGTCATTGGTGCATCATGTGTGAATCCCAATTCGGAGAGAAGTCCTTTGATCCATATGAGCTCTTTTGTGATTGCTTTCATAGCACGGAACTCTGCTTCAGTTGATGAGAGAGAGACTGCATTCTGTTTCTTGGTTTTCCAACAAACAGGTGAAGTCCCAAACTGGATTATCCAGCCGGTGAGTGATCGACGGGTTCCAGGACATGCACCCCAATCGGCATCACACCAGCCGGTTATGTGAAACGAAGTGGTTGCCCGAAAGAGAACACCTTGCCCAATAGTTCCTTTCAAATAACGAACAGTTTTAATAGCTGCAAGCCAATGTTCTTCTTTGGGTTTCTGCATAAACTGAGAAAGTATGTGAACTGAATAGGCAAGATCTGGTCGTGTTGCAAGTAGATAAATAAGACGTCCAACCAGTCGCCGATAACGTTGTGGATCAGACAACAAAGCTCCTTGCGCACGGCCTAAGGTATGGTTTTGATCCATTGGTGAACCCGCCGGTTTACAACCTAGGAGTCCACACTCCGTAACGATATCCAGTGTGTACTTACGTTGGCACAAATAGATTCCCTGAGGACTCCGAGCTACTTCCAAGCCAAGAAAATACTTAAGAGG
>ASZH01045219.1:0-14240 GCA_000411075.1 Sisymbrium irio | reverse complement strand
TGAAGATTTTAATGATTTTAATTCTCTTTTAAAACTCAGAAAATTTATAACTATGTATCAATCAAAAGATTTTTTTTTAATAACAAGTTAAAAAGTGAGGATAAAATTGAAAAATTATAAAAAAATTATAAAAATATAAAACTAAACTAAAAATATAATTTAAAACATAAAATTAAAAATTTAACTTAAAACAAAAAGTTAACAATATAATCTAAAAATAATAATTAATCTTGCGTAATATCACAGGTATTATCCTAATTTTTTTAAAATGAGATTCAAAAATGCATTTTATGAAAGTTTAGATAAAAAAATCTTTGAAAAAATTTCAGTTTAAATTTTAGCGACAAAAAATAATTTATGTATAAAATTTGGGTGTGAAAATCTCAGTAAAAAATTGGGATTGGTATTGGTATTTTTTTCATTTTTTCATATGGATAATACTAAAATCTCATTTTTGGAACTATGGTAAATGATGTATAATAAAAAAATTTCATCGTTTTCAACTATAAATAATAAACCTTGATACATATGCTGTTATGTAAATATGAATTTGGACCACAAAGGGTTTTCCAAAATTTTGAACAGAATCGAAATCATGAAATAGTAAATTATTCAGACGTTCATCTACCTCGATGGTTTCCCTCAATCATTTTGTCGCTTCTTTCTAAGATTATTTCATCCAATATTTCAAGGTTTACTTCCTTTTATATACTCCAGATAAAAACAAATTGTTTATAAAAACATTTGCTTTATCTCATCTTCATCTAGTTTCGTCCAACGTTTGCGTTAGCGTTATTAGCGTTTGCAAAAATACTTCGACGACGTTTCATTCATATAACTATTACTCTTCTCCCAACCCATTTTTAACTTCTATCAGTTAATGAAAAATGGCTGATCCGAGAGGAAAATTTATCTTGTAAGTTCTCTCACTCTCTCTTTTAATACTAAAACGATATCAAAGGTTCATGTGACATTATTGATAAAACGATCACTACTTTCGAATCTCATATAATAACTGCAGGATTCTAGGAATTAGTTAGATGCCCTTTTATTTTTCTTTTGTGGAAATTCCGTTGAATCTTATATTTAAGTTTCAAAAATCTGCTCAAGTATCGGATCTTAGGTCAATCAGAAAATTTAGGAGCTTTGTGACCTTTACACGATATTACTTCATTGTTTTAATTTGTTGATATATAAAAAAAGAAGAGTCTTTAAAAAGGAACAAACTTTTATCTACAGGTCGAACAATGGGTCTGAAAGCAAGGAGGTCACTGTGTCTGTCACTACTATTGCTAACCTTCCATCAAGCCTTTTGGAAATGATACTGTCTTATCTTGTGTTAAGAGACAACATTCGTGCATCTCGTGTTTGTAAAGCTTGGCGTGTAGCTGCTGAATCTGTTAGGATTGTTGAAAAGCCTCCATGGGTTATGTCATTTCCTAAACGTGGCCACAAGCTTGATCTTTTCGATCCTTTGGAAGGTAAGATGTACACTCTGAGTCTTCCTGAGATAGAGGGAACCAGTGTTTGTTACTGGAGAGAAGGGTGGTTGCTCATGAGGAGCCAAACAAGTCCAGCTGATTTGTTCTTCTTCAACCCTTACACTAGGGAACTGATGACATTGCCGAAGTGTGAGTTGACTTTTCAGGCAATTGCTTTCTCTTCTGCTCCTACCTCGGGTACTTGTGCCGTGATTGCTTTATATCCTAAGAGGAAAGATCTTCTTGTTATCAGCATTTGCAATCCAGGAGGAAATGAGTGGACTACTATGGCCTTTCCTTGCTCTCTTCCTATTGACACTCTCATGCATAGCAACCTTGTCTATGCCAAAGGTCACTTCTTTTGCTTTGCATCACCAAGTGTGTTGTTTGACTTTGATCTGGCTAGTCTCACACTGGATCATCAAGCATGGGAAGAACATAAATGCCCTTATATGCATAACGATGAATGGAAGTTTCAGCCTAAGAGGATTTACTTGACTGAGCAGAAAGGTGAGCTCTTTCTCATGTATACATGTGGCAACGAGACGCCAATGGTGTATAAGTTAGTCGGATGTATATGGGAGGAGATGACTAGTGATACTCTTGATGGTTTGACAATCTTTGCGAGTCTCTACTCCTTAGAGACGAGGATGGATGTTCTAGGGATGAGGAACCGTGTTTACTTTCCAAAGTACGGTTTACATAGCATGCAATGTGTATCCTACTCGTTTGATGAAGGTAGGTACTATCCACGTAAGGAGCTTCCAAAACCAACACAGGTATGGCTAATGCCAAAAGAGCTATGCCCTCTTGACAGTCTTTGGATAGAGCCACCACCGTGCAAGGACGTTTTAGAGTTTAAGCGAAGCAAAGGGATGATGGGAAAGGTTACTTAGTTGCGCTTTGAGGTCTTTTTGGTATGTATTGATCACGTAGAGTTTCAGGCTTCAGCGAAACAGAGGGATGATAGGAAAGGTTACTTAACTGCGCTTTGAGGTCTTTTTGACTTTTTTTGTTTGTTTATTGTTATGTATTGATCACGCTGTGTACGAGACTTAACTCGCGTTTCAAACCTTGAGATTTGGGGTTTTTATTTTATTTTATGTTATGTACTGATCACGTTGTGTATGCACCAGACTTAACTATCGTTTCAAACTTTTAGATTTGGGGTTATGCAAAAATTAGTATTGTGTTTCAAATTTTCAGATTCTTTTGCATGTGACTGATTTTCAGATTATTCAGTTTGGAAGCTTCTCAACCGTGACAGTGGGGATGATATAAGTAAACTAGACTTTACACATGAGGGCTTTGCACATTTTTAAGTTCCAACATCATCTCATAGACAAAGAATGGTGTTTATCATGCAAATCACTAAGAATATAGCAGTTACTTTGCATTTAATAGTAGAGATTATATTTGAACTATAGAATCTGATTCTTTGAATTGGCGTCAAAACCAATATTCATAAATCGGAAAAGCATAACTGCATAAGTTAACAAATGAGGACTGAAAGTCTGAAACAAACTACTTCTGTAAGAGAAGAAAACAAAACAACAAGAAGCTGCCTTAAATCTCGAATCAAGTACAAGAGGTCTGGGTAAGCTAACTCTCGATCCCAACAAACACCATCAAGCGTAATAGATCTTGAGCACGATCTTGACCTTCACCGTTACTAGTTGCCTTAAAACTCGCCATAGTGGTGTGCCGGACCATACCTTGAGGGTGCAGGACAATACATGTGCTGCTGATGATGATGATGGGAAGAGTTAGGAGGATAATAAGGGCAGCCACCTTGAAGTTGGAGACCCAGAAGATGCCCATTAGACTCGACTGATGAATCTCTATGGTTTTCACCACATGGTACGGTCGACAGAAAAACCTCTTGGTAATGTCCCGGTAAGCTAACCTTCTATCCCAACAAGTAACATCAAGCTTACTAGATTTCGCGCACGATCTTGACCTTCACCAGTATCAATTCTTACGACCACTATTCAACATTGACTGAACACTCGCCATAGTGGTGTGCCAGACCATTCCTTGAGTGTGCATGACAATATATGTGCTGATGACGATGGGAAGAGGTAGCAAGATAATATGGCTGCTATCTTGAAGTTGGAAGACCTGAGAGATGTCCATTAGGCTCGAATGATGATTGTTTATGGTAGACAGAATGATGACTACCAGAACTAAATGTCCTGAATGTTGGTTGATCTATGGTGATGACCCGGTGGCGAGACGGGTAAAATATGTTGATTATGACCCGATAGTGTAATGGGTGAAGTACTCAGCCTTCTTATGCTTTCCAAAATGTAAAGCATCTTCTTCTAAATCCTCTGTTATCAAAACGCTTCTATGACTTGGTTTCTCTGGTATAGGAAGCTGTTCATCTTTAGTTTTTTTGTTCTTCTTCGTCTTCCTCTCTTTCTTTAATAAAATTCTGTTCTGACACAACATTATCCTTCTTCGTCTTTCCGTTGGATTCATAAAGTGTAGTACCTTCTTCCGAGTTTCCATCATTCTCCTTCCCGTTGGATTCATCATGAAGAGTAGAGTGCTCTTGTTCTTCCAGTTTCATCTTCTTCCAAATCCTCTGTTATCCCACCGCTTCTATGATCTTGTTTCTCTGGTATTCATCTTTACTTTTCTTGCTCTCCTTCTTACTTAGTAAATTTCTGTTCCGACTCAACATTATCCTTCTCCGTCTTCCCATGTGATTAATGAAGCGTAGAATCTTGCTCTGAGCTTCCATCATTCTCCTTCTCGTTGGATTCATTATGAAGAGTAGAATCCTCTTCCAAGTTTCCATCATTCTTCTTCTTCTAGTTGGATTCATGAATAGTAGAATGCTCTTGTTCTTTCAGTTTCATCTGCTGCTTCTTCTTCTTCTCAAGCCGATCCCGAATAGCTGCAGAAGTAGCAACAGCCTTCTCAATCCGTCTCTTTTTCCTCTCAGCTAATTCATTCTCAGAAAGCCTTCTCTTCCAACGTTTCCCAACAGAATCTTTCTTGGGACGAAACTTAAACCCGGAAGAAGAATCATATCTACCACACTCCAGTCCAACATGACCAAGTTGACCACATTTATAACAAGACACATCCCACAACGAATCACAAACCTCCTCCACACAACACAAATGCCCAAACCTCTTACAGACATAACACTGAACATCTTTCAAATCATCCTCAGAGTATTCATACTTGCACAAACCCATCTCATGTCCTATCCCTCCACATCTCAAACAAGAAATGGTAACAGACCCGTCATCAGGACAAGACTCATCATCATCATCATCATCATCATCATCATCATCATGTCCTATTGAACAATGTTCCCCAATATGTTCGAAACTAGCGCATAAATAGCAACGCTTCCTAAGTGGAGGCGGATTCGGACAGTTGAAAGTTTCGTGTCCTTCCTCCCCACAGCTCTCGCAATAACAATCAGCTATTAAACCATCATCATCTGGAGGATCAAAGTACCTTGCTGGACGAAGAAGCTTTCTCAAAACCATACCTTCTTCATTGCTTCTTTTCATCTCCTTAAGACTTTCCTTCATCAACCATCAAGGTCGGAGCTATCTCCCTCTTCCGTCGTCTTGACCTATGAGATCAGCTGAGATCGGATCAGCCAACGTTTCGGATTGCAACTAAATTAATTGGGCTAATGGGCTTTATTTACGGAAAAGCCCATTGACGTGTTTATGTTACGACGTCGGTTTCACCATTCTTAACCAAAGCTGATTGATCCGACGTCGTTTTGCATTTACGCTAGTTTTTCGAATTTCAAAAAAGTTTGGGAATAACGTAAGATCGAGGCAACTAATTTTAACCATGGTTAAGTGTTTAACCATAGTTAAGTTAATTAACTCTTTCTTCGTTCTTCTTCTTTCGTCTCTCTCTCACTACATTTAATATAAAAACGAGAGACTTACCCAAAGATTTCACTCTGGTTCACAAGAGAAGGAGAGCATCGCGTCTTAATAAACGCTGCTTCAATTTTCGAGAAAAATGAGAGAGTGTATCTCGATCCACATCGGTCAAGCCGGAATCCAAGTCGGAAATGCTTGTTGGGAGCTTTACTGTCTCGAGCATGGTATTCAGGTAGTATAACCTCATCTCTCTACTTTCATAATTACTGGTTAGGTTTGTAGATAATGTGACTTAAGGAATCCATAATTAGATATGATTAGATCCTCTTGAATGATTCTATCTATGTTTATGTTATATAGGTTGTTAATTAGGTCAGATCTAGAGATAACGTTGAACGTTTTGATTGTTTAATTGCTTTCTTGTTGTAGTTTTGCGCTTTCTTGATTCAGCACAAGTAGTTATAGAGGGTAATTATGTAATTATACTTGTGATTTACTAATTGTGGCTTTTGAATGATTCTCTATATGTTTATGTTATAAAGGTTGTTAATTAGGCCAGATCTTGAGATAATGCTGACCGTTTTGATTGTATATGTATAAGAAGAGTTAGTTATTGTGGTTTGATTTATAGATTTGCTTGTTTAATTGCTTTCTTGATTAAGCACTAGTAGTTATAGAGGGTAATTATGTCATTTACTAATTGTGGCTATTGAATGTAAGCTACAAGAATTCTTTGTATGTTTCTGTTATATAGGTTGCTAATTAGGTTAGATCTAGAGATAAAAGAAGAGTTGTGGTTTGATGTGATTATATATGTTTCTGTTATTAATTAGGACAGATCTAGAGATAATGTTGAAGGTTTTGATCGTAGATGTATAACAAGAGTTGAAGTTTTCTGTGGTTTGATATATTTATGTTCTTCTTGTGCAGCCTGATGGGCAAATGCCGAGTGACAAAAGCGTAGGAGGAGGAGATGATGCATTCAACACTTTCTTCAGTGAAACTGGTGCTGGGAAACACGTCCCACGTGCTGTCTTTGTTGATCTGGAGCCAACTGTTATCGATGAAGTCAGGACTGGTACTTATCGCCAGCTCTTCCATCCTGAGCAACTCATCAGTGGCAAAGAAGATGCTGCTAACAACTTCGCCCGTGGTCATTACACCAGTAAGTCAGTCACTTTTTTCGAAAAGATTCATTGAAACAAAAACATATTTTATTCTGATGTTTGGTTGTTTTTTTTTCTTTTTTTGATGATTCTCAGTTGGGAAAGAGATTGTTGATCTTTGCTTGGATCGTATTCGCAAGCTAGCTGATAACTGTACTGGTCTACAAGGTTTCCTTGTGTTCAATGCTGTTGGTGGTGGTACTGGTTCAGGTCTTGGATCTCTTTTGCTTGAGCGTCTCTCTGTTGACTATGGCAAAAAATCAAAGCTTGGTTTCACTGTGTACCCATCACCTCAGGTTTCGACTTCTGTCGTTGAGCCTTACAACAGTGTCCTCTCGACTCATTCTCTTCTCGAACATACCGATGTCTCTGTCTTGCTCGACAATGAAGCCATCTATGATATCTGTAGACGTTCCCTTGACATCGAGCGTCCTACTTACACCAACTTGAACCGTTTAGTCTCTCAGGTCATCTCATCCCTCACTACTTCTCTCAGATTTGACGGTGCCTTGAACGTGGATGTCACTGAGTTCCAAACCAACTTAGTTCCATACCCAAGAATCCACTTCATGCTCTCTTCCTACGCTCCTGTCATCTCAGCAGAGAAAGCGTACCATGAGCAGCTTTCAGTTGCAGAGATCACAAACACCGCCTTCGAACCTTCCTCTATGATGGCTAAGTGTGACCCTCGTCACGGGAAGTACATGGCTTGTTGTCTTATGTACAGAGGAGATGTTGTTCCCAAGGATGTTAATGCTGCGGTTGCAACCATCAAGACAAAGCGAACCATTCAGTTTGTGGATTGGTGTCCGACAGGGTTCAAGTGTGGTATCAATTACCAGCCTCCAACTGTTGTCCCGGGTGGTGATCTTGCTAAAGTCCAGAGAGCTGTGTGTATGATCTCGAACTCGACGAGTGTCGCTGAAGTCTTCTCGAGGATTGACCATAAGTTTGATCTTATGTATGCGAAGAGAGCCTTTGTACATTGGTATGTTGGTGAAGGTATGGAGGAAGGTGAGTTCTCTGAGGCTCGTGAGGATCTTGCTGCTCTGGAGAAGGATTATGAGGAGGTTGGTGCAGAAGGTGATGAAGGAGAGGACGATGAAGGAGAAGAGTATTAGATATATTTCCTTTCTTTGCTCTATCTCTCTCTTTGTCGAACTTCTTCAGTATCTTAAGCTTTCTCTTGTGTGCTTTGTGGTTTCCATTGTTTCTCTGCTTTTGACTCCTTTTTTGGTGGCATGAAAGTGGTTTTACCTTGTGTTTGCGTCTGCGACTGTCTTGTATTAATCATTTTGCGTTTGTATGACGAGATGTGACGCTTTTGTGCTCTGACAAAAATGGAATTTAATCGATAACACTTGGGATGAATGAAATTGATCATTGCATTTAAACTATTTCGTTATTTACAGGAGTAATAAACTTATGATGATAAAATTATCAAACACTAACCCATAAATGATATGCTCGGTTATTAGCTTGAGCGAAGTTATACAGAAGACATCACATCAGTGTTTCAAAGTATGGACTTATTCAAACAATTATTTTCGTACAAATGATTTCATCAAATGGTCCGAACAATTCCAACTAAAAAATAGTAAAACAAATGACAAATCCACATGTTTTACGTTCTCTAATAATTGAAGGACTATAATTATGAAGCAAATCCCCACTTCTGCTACAAAAGCAAGATCACATATAAACATAAGACAAAACCAGCCCATGAGACTCAAAGCCGACACATTCTGTCTCCAATGACAAATATTTTGGATACTAAAAGCTAAACACATCGAATCTTTCAAATAAAATAAACAAATAAAATCTAGAAAGTAAGATTAACTTTTAATCACCTGTCTGAAATCCTACCTAATCAGTATTTTCAAACCCAAAAAAGGTTTTGGCTGAACTAAATTTGCATTGATTAACTTGCACGATTGCAATTATGAAGCCTCTAAAAAGGGCTTCAACCAAACCGGTTCTGAATATGACAACGAAGAACCATAGATAGACAAGACAAGCAAAGGAAGGGACTGCCACTATATCACTTGATCGAGGGCTGAAAGAGAAAGAGAAGTCTTGAAATGATATAATTCGATATTCAGAACCCGTTTGGTTGAAGCGCTTGGTGTTATATAAGAAAGGATGCTGCATTAATAAAGATATTTGGCAGTAAAATCAGCACATCGGTTGTATTGTCTTCCAAAGAATCTAAATGTCGGCTTCATATTACCATTTACCACCAATAGGAGAGATTTTTAATATTCCATTGTGAATTTTCATAGAATTGATACAAAAACAGAAAATACCAAATAAAGTGAATCCAAATGCGTAATTCTCGACTCATTTCACTTGAATTTATTTTATGTATTTTTAGCTTTAGAGATCATGAGTTATTTATAGTTTTGAAGAGGGCAGTTAGCAGAACTGTTTATTAAAAAGCTTTTGAAGTACCCACCCCCTTGCGAAGTGATCATTTTTTTATATTTCCTTAAATATATTTCTTCTAAATATTCAACTTTTGAATATTCTGGATTAAAAAACACCCAGTTACATCTTCTCTCTTTTTTCGAATTTTCTTCTTGTTTTTTTAAGATAAGAAAAATAACAGTAACATCTTTATAACAATTTAGCCAAAATAACTTTGGTTCAACTTAAAGTATTTCAATTTTAATAACTCGTCTACACATGCATTTCTGATTGTTTGAAATAAAATTTGTGATTACGTATATAGTTTTTAAAAGTTATAAGATTGTTTAATAATTTGATATAGATCATTAGCTACGATTTAGTTTTATATTATACCTTTAATAAAAAACATACGATTTAGTTTCCCTCTTATGCACTTGGCAGTTGGCAGTATGATAGAAAGAAATCAGTGTTTCCAATTAACGTAACTTTCTATATTCGGACACACAATTCTATATTTAAACATAGATTTGATTCTCTCCCTTATAAATAACATCTCTTAACTAAACTTTCAGTTTAATACAAAAAGATGAATCATCGTCTCTTCGGAATAATCAGCCCTCTTAGTTACATTACTTCCGATCCAATTCGATCCTCAGTTAAGCCTCCGACACCGGTTTACTCTAAAACCACAATTAACCATTTAAAATCTCTAACCGGTATCGATGTTTCACCAGGGCTAACTAATCAAGAGATCTCAGCCGTTGAATCTTCCATTGGTTTCTCCTTCCCTCCTGATCTCCGTTCGATTCTCCAGACGGGTCTTCCGGTTGGTACCCAATTCCCCAATTGGCGAACCGGGTTGACCCGGAATAATCTCCTCCTGCTCTTCAATTTCCCTCTCCTCCATATATCCAAATTCGTCGTTAAAAACGGATTCTGGGTCGATTCTTGGGGAACCCGACCCGGATCCGATTCGGAGGCGTTATCGCTCGTTAAGAAGCTGATGGAATTCGCTCCGGTTCTCGTTCCGGTCTACGGCAATTTCTACGTCCCTTCGACGACGCCGAATTTGGCGGGAAATCCAGTGTTTCAAATCGACGGCGACGGAGTTAGAGTTCTGAGCTGCGACGTCGCCGGATTTCTCCAAAGACTCGATCGATCGGGAGATTTTCGGGATTCCGACGATTCGAGACGGCGGCGTCGAGTGGAGTTTTGGACTGACGTGGCGGACAGAGGGAGGATGATGGTGGCGCGTGGTCCCACGCGTGGTTGGTGGTGGAGCGCGTTGAGTTGCGATGAGAAGGTAAGGGCGTGTTTGGACGACGCGTTTTGGAAGCTGAGAGCGGCAGGGTGGAAGGAAGATGAGGTTCGCGATATGATGATGATGGACGGATTAGATGGAGACACGTGTAAGGAAGCGTTTTCTTCGACGGTGGATCAGACGGTCACGCGTGATGTGGCGTGCGCGTTTGGTGGTGTGGGAGGTGATGAGATGGACGGTGTAGATCGAGACGCGTGTCCGGATGATAAGGATTATCGTAAAGACGGAGGAGAGGTAACGACGTTGAGGCATCTGCTGTTTTCTCAACAGCCGTGAGTTTGTATAGACCGTTGGATCAGCTTGAACTTGATTGGTTAGTTATGTAAATTACTAATGTCTTTGGTTTAGGTGAAAATATGTCTGTTTTTTATTTTTATTTTGCATGACGTTATGTTTAGTGGATTTTAGGAGATAGGTCACAGTTTGATTTCGTAATGAAATTGGTTATTGGCGTGTAAATGTTTGATATATTCAGTTTGGTTAAAAAAATTATTACGTTGTCAGTTGATTATATTGGTTAAATTTAACGACAAAAACATTCTCAACAAAAAGTTTTTTTTTTCTTTTTGGGCTAACATGATCATTTGACCAAAATTATCCTGGTGGCAGAATTATTTTGGTAATATGTAAATTTTGTTCTAATTTTTTGACCAAAAATGTAACTGTCTTTCTGGTTGTTGATGATATAGTTTGGTGACATGATACTGTACTTTGATTTGACTGAAAATGTAAATTTCCAAATAAAATTCTCAATGCATTTTATGATACTTTTATGATAATATGACCTATGATAATATGACCTTTATATCATATTTGATACTTTTATTGACTAAAAATAGGGTAATATATGACACCTACTTTTATTTGTCTTATTCATTTAGGATAAATGAGACAAATAAACCAACTTTTGTTAGAATCTGTTGACCAGGAATGTAATTGTCTGATTAGTTGTCGAATTAATTTGGTAAACATGATATAGTTGATGGTTGGTTCAGGGTTTATGTCTTTCAATTGCAAGAAAACTCGGATAATACATGTTGTGCAGCAAAAGAATGTAAGACCATAACGAGAACAGAGCTAGACTAGTCCAAAGAACCATTAACACAAAGCAAAGAGCCATTGGTTCCATTTCAACCAAAACGTTTGATTCCATTGATAATGAAGTTTCAAGAATTTGATTCTAAAGACAACTGAGAAAGAAAGAATAATTTGTGTTCGGTACAAAAAAAACTATGCTTTGGGATTACAGCCCATATGTAAAAAAGAAAGGTTACAACAAATTACATGACACAAATTCAATTTCGTGAACTCTCTCTCTACTAAACAACATCAATAAGAGATTTTTTGATAAACGAGAGGTAGAGATTTTACTCAGCCGCAACGCTATCACTGTTTCCTCCATTGCCAGAATCTGGCAGAGTTTCAAGATCAGTACGAACATCTTTTACTTCTTGAGGAAGACTACTGTCCGAAGAAGTATCTTGATCGTTCTGAGTCACCACCTCTGTCTCACCATTCTTGTTGCTTTCCTCTTTCTCTGACTCTGTTTGTGTAGTTTCTGAAGTATCCTCTGATTGCTTTTGCTCAGTATCAGTACTGCCATTTTCTTTGCTAGATTCGCTTGTGTCTTCATCAGTCTTCTTCTCGGTTCCCTCACCTTGTTCCTTCTTCTCACTCTCACTACTTTCATTTCCTTGTGAATTGTTTGATGAAGACTCTTCTTCTTTCTCGATTTTCTCGGTTTCCTTGTCTTCTGTTTTCTCTTGCGAAGAAGATTCTTCTTTCTCCTTTGTCTCAGTTTCCTTATCTTTAGTTTCCTCTTGGGAAGAAGACTCTTCCTCCTTCACAATCTTCTCGGTTTCCTTGTCTTCGTTCTTCTCTTGTGACAAAGACTCTTCTTTCTCTTTGGTCTCAGTTTCTTTGTCTTTAGTTTCCTCTTGGGAAGAAGACTCTTCTTCTTTCTCAACTTTTTCGCTTTTCTCTTGAGACGAAGCCTCTTCTTTCTCCTTTGTCTCCGTTTCCTTGTCTTTAGATTCCTCTTGAGACGAAGACTCTTCATTCTCCTTTTTCTCAGTTTCTCCATCTTTAGATTCCTCTTGAGACGAAGACTCCTCTTTCTCCTTTGTCTCAGTTTCTCCTTCTTTAGTTTCCTCTTGAGACGAAGACACCTCTTTCTCCTTTGTCTCAGTTTCTCCATCTTTAGTTTCCTCTTCAGACTTAGACTCCTCTTTCTCCTTTGTCTCGGTTTCTCCATCTTTAGTCTCCTCTTGAGACTTGGACTCTTCTTTCTCCTTTGTCTCAGTTTCTCCATCTTTAGTTTCCTCTTCAGACTTAGACTCTTCTTTCTCCTTTGCCTCAGATTCTCCATCTTTAGTTTCCTCTTGAGACTTAGACTCTTCCTTTATCTCGGTCTCCTTGTCTTTGCTTTCTTCTTGAGATGAGACTTCAGAAGATTCTACTTTCTCTTTCTCATCTGTCTTCACACTAGACTCTGACTCATCATTTCTAGAAGATTCTCCATTCTCTGTTGCATTAGACGGTGGTTTGTTAGACTCAGGCAAGTCACCATTAGAATCATTAAACCCTTCCTTCTCCACCAACTCATTCTTCTCCATAGATTCACCCTCAGATTTTATTTCATCTGAAGACGAACCAGTGTTCTTCTCATCACTGCTGCTTCCCTCATTACCTGTCGTGTTCGACAAAACACTCTTGATAACAGAATCTTCCGAGTCTCCAGTCTTCGAACCTAACTTCTCTTCCTCAACCTCCACCTTCTCACTAGTCTTCTCATCTGTCTCATGAACCACCTCACTAGAAGCATCATCACCCTTGTAATTATTCTCTCTTGCTTCTTCACTATCCTTCTTCTCCTTCCCTTCACTCTCATCAGTCACTTCCTCTATCACCGTTTTCTCCTCCTTCTCCTCTGTTCCACTCTTCTCTTCTTTACTCTCCTCATTCTCCTCTGCACCACTCTTCTCTTCTTTACTCTCCTCATTCTCTTCTGTACCACCATTGTCTTTCTTCTCCTCAACCTCACTCTTTTCCTTACTCTCCTCGCTTTCTTCTGTACCACTATTCTCTTTCTCGCTTTCTTCTGTACCACCATTATCATTCTTAGCCTCAACCTCATTGCTTTCTTCACTATTAGACAAAGAATCCTCATCGTTCCCTGTTCCTTCACTTTCCTTGTCCTTATTCTCATCACCTCCTCCTTCAACAACCTCATCTCTACTCTCATTCTCTCTATCATCACCACCATTAAAACTCTCAACACTCCTCCTCCCTTCATCCTCACCTTCTTCCTCAACAACAACATGAGGGTTATTAAGATCTTTCCTACCAAGCTTCATCACTTTCTCTCCAACAATCTTTGCACTTTCATCAAACTGAGCTTTCTTCTCATGAGAATGCTTCACTTGATAAAGCAACCATATCCCAACACCAAGTAACAGAGTCAATTGTATACAATGCTTCACCTTGAACCCCTTTGATCTCTGCCCTCTTCTAGGTGATGATCTAAACATCTCTCTTTACTCTTCAAAAACAAAACCCAAATCTCAGATCTTTACAAAGCTCTAAACTTTCAATCAAAACAATCTCGAATCTTGATCGGATCTAAGTTAATGTAATAATGATTGGAACAAATCTTTATACCGTTACACTAAATAAGAACGAATCATATATATTAAAAATGGAAACTTTACCTGAATAGACAAATCAAGAGATGGACACTTTGAATGTGATCTTTTTCCTTTTTCTGGAAAAAAAACGAAAGTTTTTGTTTTTATGTTTTGGGTTTGGATCTGAAGAGAAAGAGAGTAGTGTTCCTGTTAGATTGCCACTAAAATCGTGCGTCCCTTCAATTTGCAGAATGCAAATATTATTTATATATATATTTATATTTTTTAAAGTATTTTTTAATTAGTGGGAAAATATGGCAGCTTCACACTTGGAGCTTGAAAGTCGGAGGAGGGATTCATAAAGTGTA
>ASZH01045218.1:0-14231 GCA_000411075.1 Sisymbrium irio | reverse complement strand
GCCTTTTGCTTCATTGGTTTTAGTTGATGATGTTCGATTGTTGACTTTATTCTTCTGACCTTCCCACCACTCGGGATATCCAATGATGGTGAAACATCCTGATGCCTCATGTCCTGTTCTACCACAAACAGTATAGTGTCGAGTTGGATCTTTATTGATGGGTCTCGTTGATGTGGTTGGTTTAGAAGGATTAGCTGGGTTGCGGTATTGAGAAGCGAAACTCATTATTGGTTGCTCTGGAGTTACGTTTGATCGGATGATCTCATTCTGCGAGACAGTTTGATAAACACTATCAAGATCAGGAAGCGGTGAGATTGCACAAATTTGAGATCTTATGACGCCATGAGTAGCATCGTCCAAACCCGACAAGAAATCATGGACACGGAGAGTTTCTGTTTCCCGGTCCCTTGCTGAGTTGAGATCACATTCACACTTTCCACAGCTACATTGTTTAGAAGTCATGCAATCGGCGATTCCATCCCATATTTTTGTTAAACGACCAAAGTAATCATCAATGGGAGAACCGTTCTGTTTGCAGTTTGCTAAGGCTTTCCGGAGTTGTTGAAGTCGTGCCCCGCTCTTGATTGAATAGCGCTTTTTGATTATATCCCATAAGTCTTTTGCGATTTCGCGTGTTGAGATATAAGATCGGATTTTTGGTTCAATTGTTTGTTTTATCCATCCTACGATGAGATGATTGTTTGCTGTCCAATCTTCAAGGTAGGGTGAATCGGCTGCCGGTTTAGGAAGACTGCCGTCAAGAAAGCCAAACTTCTTCCGTGAGCTTATTGCCATACGAAACTTAATAGCCCATTCGTCATAATTTGAACCGTTGAGAAGAGGTTGAGAGATGATGGCACCTGGATTATCATTAGATGATAAATCGTAAGGTGAGATTGTTTTGTATTTGAGCTTGCTTGGAATAATAGACATGTCTGCAGATCAACGTTTGTTGAAGAGCTCTGTTTTTGATTTGAAAAACAGAGGTTTTGAAAGAAATCGATTTTTAGATGTTTTTAGTTTTGGTTATACTCTGATACCATGACAAATCTTAGTTTGGGATCAAAGTTAACTTGAATATTATTAAGAATGATGCTCTGTATTTATACACAAAGCATATAGTTAGAAAAAGGAAAACATAAACGTAAAACCTAAGACAGAAAGGAAAAGATATCCTAATCTAAATCTATTTGTATGTTTCCTATTTTCCATAGAAACCATACTCTAATATAGCTAGCTCGACAAGCTAAAGATCGGGTGGCTATTTCTTCCTTATAGGTTCCACGGTGCTAGTTTGGTTGAAAACTTTGGGCTTTTGATAAAATCATTCAACATTTGTTGAAGAACAAAATTATTATCATTAAAAAAATATCACTCTACTTTCAGATTCTATTCTCCAATTTTTCTTATTGTTACAAAACGAAAAAGAAAAGTTTCTTTTATATGCAAAAAAAAGAACATAGACAAAAATTCAATATTTGGAATACATGTGATCGTAAAAGAAAAGGAACATGAAACGTCTTAATTAAATAAATCAAGTGGCAATGGTAGCCAATCATCGGGTCATGCTCTTCGCAGCAAAGTTGATTTCATGGTCCCATGATCATGATGCATAAAATAGATTGCTTTTGCCAATCGCCGCACAAACGTCGCTTTGATAATTGGTCCGCCGAGGTGGAAATAAATACTAATAACTAGAAAAGTTTGTATTTTCATTAGTTTATAAAAATTGATAACAATTAAGTAGCAAGTATACAGATTACTGTTGATAATCCATTTTGCTACGAAAGAAAGTTAGCTTATACACTAGTAGTATTGAAAACCAAAAAAAAAACATCTACTGTAATTTTTTACTTAGGGAAAAATGTTATCGGTGTCTAACAAAAATAACTGATGGACATATTAGTTCATGTATTTATGTACATTTTTATAACATTGTGATCTGAATCTACATCAAAGTGAAACTTATTATTAGAATCTTGCCCAACCACATTCGCATTAAACAGCTTAACTACTTCTGGCGATGAACCGATAAAAAAATCTTGGTCCACTGGATTTTCAACTGAATGGCACTGAATTGGAAAAACTTGGTTCAGCTTGTTTTACGAGGACCAGACAACAGAATCAGCCGTCAGTACTGAAGGTTCCAACCCCAGCTTTCTTATATATGCGCATGCAATTTCTGTGTTTTAGGGATCCCTTGTTTTTGTTGGAAGTTGAAGCCAAAAACGGAGCCAGTCACTCATGAGGTTTTGTGTATATATTTAGATGCACATTTACTTTCATCATACTAAAAAAACCACAAAAAGAGAGTAAGGAATAAATAAAATTATCTAAATTAAAATAAAAATTTCAGTGAACAATAATCTCTCCATTTTTTATTATTTGTTGTTTTTTTTTATTTTGTTTGTTGTTTTAAGTTTTATAAAAACATATTTAATTTTATTGAAAATTGTGTGACTAATTATATTTAATGTTTTTTAATAATTAGTTGATTTAGTTTTATATATATTTTCAATTATACTTTTTAGAATAAAATAAATGCCTAAACTTTTGTGTAATCATCTAGAATAATAAACATTTTGAAACAGATGGAGTAAATTGTAATTTGGATTTATTAAGAGTTTAGTCCATGAACTTTTTTTGTATGACTTGATGATATTAAAAATCGCAAAACAGACCCACTCCTAGAACAGTATACACCTAATATGTAAGTCAAAGACTTCGAATGGTAACCGCGTTTTTGAAGTGCGGAATAAGCGGATTTAAAATGTGGTACGGTTCAACTGTGGTCCGTGCGTTATTCAAAACAAATGCGGTTTTTATAAATTAGCGAAACAAAATAATGTTTGATTGGTGAAAATAATATTTTGCGGTTCAAAATAAATATTTAATTTCTTTTAAAAAATAAAAATATTTGATTTGTAAAAGAACCGAAAATAGTTACATAGATTGTAATTAATTAATTTTAAAATCAATATATTAACAAATATTGTCATTTACAGAATACATATATATTTATAATATTGTTTTATTATTTGTGTTATTTATTCTTTATCTGATACCTCTACTATTTTTATGGTATTAAAATTCAAAATTTTTGTTGTTCACTTTTGTTGTTGATATTATATTTGTAAAATCTATATAAAAAGTTTAAGATTTTGATAAAATTATGTAATTTTGTTATAACCATTATTATTTCTTTTCTTTGTTTATATTATATCTTGAAAATTACTTTTAAAAAGTTCTTTTTCAAGTTTTAAACTTCTTATTAATTAAAAACATAAAATGCATTATATTTTTTATAAAAAATTATATTAGTTTATAAAATAAATTCTAATTTCAAATATACTTTTAAAAGTATTTATAATTTATATTATATAATCAAATTTTATTGGCATGTTTCAAATATTTCATGACATTCATTATTATCTCATGAACAAATATTCTTTAGTTACTTTTATATTTTATAATTAAAAAAAGGAAATTTACAAAACCCACGTATAACTCAATAACGCACCAAATAGCATGTGGAATCACTATTCACTGCGGTATTGATATTTTCTTTACAAAACTAAACCGCACTTGTACTTCTTAAAAACGCACCGTCCCGCACCACCTTTTATTATTTAATGATGATTGGTAACAAGAAAACGGTTCGACAAAAACCGTTCCACTTTCAGAGAAAACGCTGTTACCATTCATTACCAAAGTTTTTACAAGAAAGAATGTATACATGTAAGTCATGTCCGAGTAGTTCCAGTGTTCCACGTAAGGCCTTAATTGCGTGATACTATGCATGATCGAATCTATTATGAACCATTATATATAGAACCAGCTTAACTAAATCGGACAGTAGTGACAACATGGTTGCGCGAAGGAAAACAAAATTACATTGTCACATCTCTTTGCATATAAGAAATCTGAAAAGGTAAAAATAAAGTTTCCATACATGGAAAGCTATCGTTCTAAAAAGTTGCTTTATAGCGATAAGCTTTCTGCAAAAGGTTTTTCCCCCATGAAATATCTATTAAATAAAGAAAAAGATCATACCGTGAGTTAATTACTTGAACTTCATTGAATAATATGTAAGATATGATGTTTGTCTTTGGTGTGATGACCCATCTGTGACCATTGGATCGTAGTCCCTGGCAACAGCAAAAAAAAAAGGAAGCGAAAATAAAAACATTTAGTTAATTTGAAATTTTGGGAAAGCGAAATGAGACCTTCGAATTCGCATAATATTGGATTATTTAGTATGCTATTCTTTTTCTAATTATTTTTCTAACAACTTATAGAATTTTACATGAACATAGAGTCGAATCATGATTATACAGTTTTTCTTGATGAGACAAGATCCGTGATCAATTTATATTATCTATTGATCCTAAACTAGTATTTTAGACTACGATAAAGTATAAACACTCTAAATTGTATAAAATCCGTTTTCTGTTTAAATAGATTTTAGGATTGGTTCGGGTTTCTTTTGATGAAAAATAACATTTTATTTTGGTTTTGTTTAAAGAGTAGAATTTGAATTTTCTTTTTATATAATACTACATCTTTTTTGGTCAACATAGTACCGTTTTCTTGTCTACATAATACATCATTTTTTTGCCTGTTAAAACAGCCTTATTATGTTGGCAAAAAAAGCAGCCTTATTTTTTGCTTCAGTATATTATCTTCGGGGTTTTGCCATTTTATATCTCTAAGAAAAAATTGAATTCTCCAACACAGCACTGGAAAGCTGAAAACAGTAAGAAACAATCAGAAAGAAACCCATGAAGAGAGAGAGATGGGAGAGTACATATTTTCTCGGTAAATAATAAACAAAAACAGGTAAGAGACAAGCAAAAGTGGTAAAACCAAAAACCCGTCTTCTTTATTAATCTGATATATCTAAATGGGCCTTTTAAGCCCATTATTGACATATTTTATTTCGAACTTTTTCTAGTATTTCTTTTCACATCAGGCAACCAAATCGAATCATATTGAATGCTTATCTTTAATTCACACAGTTGTGTGTTCCATCGACGAACAATAAAATTATAAGTCAGATATAGTAACATAAACAGTAATGACAGTAAAATCATTGGTCACGAGTCGCAAACTAATTACCATGTTTATGCAGCGGTCCAATGGATGATGGGATCGGGACCCATTTCTATTTTCTCCACTACAGATTTCAATTCAACCAGACGAACCCAAACTAATCTCATGACAAGATTCGTATTAGCATTTTCCTTAGTAAAAAGCATATTTCATAGTCAAATATATGACAAGAGTAGTTTATATAGGAAACTGCTGTATAAAAAACTATTATAAATACACAAGAAATTACAATAGCATGAAATATAATGATTTTTAAGGTTTATTAGCATGAAATATAGAACATTATATTTTACATGAAACTTATTTTACATTATCTTGTAGTAAAAAACTTAGAACATTATATTACTAGCTAGTGATACATTTTGGATTACCCAGAGGAGGTAAACCAAAAAAATATAGTCAACATGACTCATTAAAAACGAGCTGGACTTCTTTACTTACCTAAGCCCATTTATTTCCAAACATACAAAAAGCAAAGCAATAAACCTCGTCGTAACTAAAGGCTTGTGCTTCACCCCAAAAACCAAACCAGAAAACACAAACACAAAAAAGATTCCAAGAATCTTTTTTTCTACAGATTTATTTCATCATGGAACCTTCTACTTCCCGGAGAGGTTCTTCTTAAACCATTTATAAACCCTCCCGGGAAAAAAACTAAGCACACGTATTTTAGTAACTCCAAAGCGAAAACTCTTCATAACCCATTTCTTCGTCCACGTAGACACTCGTATCAGGAGGACTCATATTCATATCAATGTACGATCTCGGCGGCGACATCAATGGCTCCTCTGCGAGCCTCATCATCATTCCAGCTACTCCCTCTCCTTCCTCCAACGTGGCAAGCTCACCACCATCACCACACGAGGGCAAAACTGTGATCTCGCTGCTAAACTCTTGCGGCCTAAACATCTCTGCAGCTTCTGCGGCCGTGCGCCTGATCGTGTCAGGATCAGTGGACTCCGGCGTCGGCAAACGCCAAGCTGAGTCAGAGAAATTCAAGCACGCGGATCTCCCGCGCAGAACAAGAACAGCAACGTCGTGAGCACGCGCCGCCATCTCAGCCGTGGGATAAGTGCCGAGCCAGACTCGACGCTGGTGAACCGGCTCTCTGACTTCACAGACCCATTTGTCACCGTTCCTACGTCGAACTCCTCTGTAGATTGGATGACGTGTCTCCTTGAAAATTCTCCTTCCTGCACGCTTCTTTGGCTTCATCTCCACATGAACATTCTCGTTGTTTTCCATCTCTGATCTTGTGCACGTGAACAGTGAACACTTCACTTTAAATATAGTTATTAACAAAAGTAAAATAAAGACAAAACTGTAACATCACATTCACAGTCGTCAAATGTTTACATCAAGAGAATGTGAAATTACCTCAAGTAGTTGTATCGAAGGCTTTGTGTTCTCTTGAGGTTGCTCTGTTTTGATTTGCAGTTGAAGAGAAGAGAGTGAAGTGAGGAAGAGTAATATAGGCTTCTGATGTAGGACCAACTAAGTACGACATGGACACGCGTAGGACAAGGTTCAAGTTTTCCTCCTTTTAAAGTGCTATAGTGCAACTGTATGTGCCATGCTGGCAATTTTTACAAAAACGTCCGCATTAATATATTATTACGTGTTAATCATTTTCGAATTTATATCTTTATATTCATGGATTCTATATTGATAGAGGGTTAAGCGTTATGTTTAATCCTTTAAACTATAGATTGCAAATGTTAAACTTCTATAGTATCTGGATATAACTATGACACAAAATACTGTATATCTTCAAAATTGATGATATCCTAGCAATTTTTTTTCTTCATAACACTTAAAAATTTTGTTTATCTTTAACATATATATATATTCTTTTTTGATGTATATATACATATATGTAACTTTTTGTGCAACCATTCATATGTAGATATATATTCTTTTGCCTGACAATAGGAAACTATTATATATATATATATATTCCTATTTAATTTTAAACAAGTTTTTAGTGGGGATATCTGGCTGGGTGGATTTAAGCACGTGATCTTTCATTCAATAAGAAAACTAGCCGGTGAATAACACGTGGGGTTTCCGTGGGGGCAAAATTTTCACTGTATTTTCATCTTTGCTCTGTTTTAGATTATTATTCTATCCATACAATTAGTTAGTTGTTAGTTGAGAGTTCAAAGGTTGTTTAGGCTTCAATTAGTTTTAGAACTTTTTAGAGTATTACTGTATTTTGAATTACAAAAAAAAAAATAATAATGCAGCAGTAGATATGGATTTAAGTATATACTACAAACTAGTACCTGATTAAGTTTAAGCAAATGAAACAAAAACGAAGAATGAGAAAAATAGGGTGATACATGAGGAGTGTGTTGAATGGTGATGAAGGAAGATGAATGCATGTGTTAAAAAAAATGACATATAATTTTAGGTATATTATATGTCACAACGTTTTATGAAGGACAAGTAATCAGCTAGCATCTCTCTCACATTTTGTTAATTAATTTGTATAAATTTTAGATGGCAATTTCTTATAATTTACAATGGTTGAGAATGTTTGTTATCCTGTGTAATTGCTGAGTTCAGCCCTCGTTAAATACAATTTTACCATCTAAAAAGGTCAAATGACAATTTCTTAATTTTACTGAAAAACGACTGATACGATTTTGTTTTGATTAAACACAATTTTACTATTTTGGTTGCAAATGTAGAATAAGTGGACTAAAAGACTTTGGGTGACAAACTCAAAAGTCCGGAAGGAAATAGATATGATGTGGAAATATTGATATCATACATTTCATAAATAAATAAATAAATAAACTACTTGTATTTTAGAAAGCAGACACGCATGGTTAGGACAATTTCCCAATAATTTGCTGGATGTAAATGCTTAATACTGTCGAGTGAGTGTCACTTGCGCGTCTGCTTCACGCACCTTTTAAACCTTTAATCTGTTAACCACTGTAGCTATAAATTATACTTATGTTTTATTCCGTATGAAATTAGAAAAATTGTTGACACGTGACATAATTACTCCCTATAGTATTTTAAAAGTTGATGTTTTATTTTTATTTTTTTCTTTTTTAAAAATTGATGTTTTATGTATTAATTAATATATTTTACTTTAAAAATTAAACATAAAATCAAAGGAAAAATTCTGAATGATAGAATTTCATTAGAAATCTAATAAAACATTAGACTAACTAACTATAAAATCAAAAAAATATTAGTAGATAATAAGTATTAAATATTTATTAATATATGTAAAATATTTAAAATATCAATTTATAAAAAACAGAGAAAAAAGAGAATATTATTTATTTGACAAGCCAGATTTTAATGAGGTTCCAGCTAACGTGTACTGTGTACCAACGGGATAAGTCATGCAACCATATAGAAAAGGAGTGATTTTGTTTAATATCACAGCAAATTTCAAAAATTAATTTCATAACATCTCCAAATTTTAAATTAAGTTTATAGGAAAGATAAATATTTTTTATATCAAACTCATCTTCATTTTTCGAAATAATTACAAATTTGCCATTATCGGATTTACTGTTCATCCGAGTAAATCCGATGAATAATTTTCGATTTTATTTTATGATAACTCTAATATCAACTAACATTAACGTGTTATCTTTACAATATTTAACGATAACAGTATTATACAGTAATATTATTAGCACATTAATATTATTATACGCTAACCACATAAATAATAGATATATTATGTGTTATTAAATAATATATAGTACGTTGTTAACAGTATAACACTATTACACGATAATATATAATACATTGTTACCATCTAACCTTGTTATACGTTAATACATAATACATTCTTAATACGCTAACATTAACACTATTATATGCTAATATATATGTGTTATTAGATAACATATCATATAATTATCAAGATAACATTATTTTGAATTTTGTTATCTCTTTCGTCTTCTCCTTTTCTCTCCGTCTCTCTTTCACCCTCCCTCACCCTTTTTTCCTTTTCTCTCCATCTCTCTTTCACCCTCCCTCACCCTCTTTTCCTCTCTCTCTCTCTCTCTCTCATAAGTCTCTCTCTCCCTCATCGTCTCTTTTTTCTTCTCTCTCTCTTTTCTTCTCTTTTTTTTTTCTCCTTCTCTCTTTTTCTCAGACTAAAAGACGAATGGCAGAAAATGTAAATATAAATGTATAATGAGGATAAAAAAATAAATAACTTTATAGATAATAACATTGTTTTTATCAGTTAATTATCAAGGTATTCATTCCTATTTTGTACAATTTCTCTATAAAAAAATGGGATACGGTAATTTTTCAAAGATATATTTATATACAATTAGCTCTACCGGTTAAAGTGAACGATTGTTAAATGTTACCGGTTTTAGATTTAAATGTTATACATCTTTCAATGGTTCGTCCTTTCGTACTGATTTCAAGGCTATCAACCTAATATCCAATATATAGTACATAATGTTAATGATTTTTGTAAAAAATATATGATTAAAAAATACAATTCACCAATAGTTGAAACCAAAAACCCAAAAATAATTACATTACAACCAATATCAAAAGAATATAGGCCCAGATTAATATTGAGCTATTGCACCCGTAAGTTTTGGATTTGGATTCATCCAGGCCCGCATATTTTGTATTTTGTGTTCAAACTCATTTTCATATCTAATGCCATGAGTGTATATTTCCAAAATACTTAATCCTCTGAATCTAAATGAGCTATAGCCAAATAAAGGAATAAAAGTGTTGATCAATCTGTATTTTTGTTTTTTTTTGGTATGTAAGACAAATATACAAGTAACATAGTCTTAGCTACATCTTTAAAATCAATTCATAAATTATTAGCTGGCTCATGGGAAGTCGTATGTTTTGGAATGTTTTGGGTTCTTTTTGTAACAAAGATGTTTTCAATTTTGTGAGAGGGTAAAGTAACGAATTCTCTGAGTTGATTAATATCAAACTAACACTGTAATATAAAAATTAATATGTTAAGTTGTAAACCAAGACAATGAAATATCGATATAGTTTTATTCTTTACATATCTAAACAAAGTAGATGTATACGAAAATAATATAATCTTAGTTTATTTGGAAATATCTCAAATAAAAAGTATATTCTTTTGAAGTATTAAAATTTACTAAACTGGTCACACTTTTCTTTTCTAGTTTATAAATATCTATATCTTGTGGAAACCCCTTAATCCAGTGGTTTAATTAAAGGTTTATTAATGTTTCTACACTAGGAAATATGAGTTTTAGTTGTGCGATCAAAAACTATAAATTGGTATCGTTTATTAATTATGAGGATCCTCGGATCAGAGGATGTTAGTTATATCGAGCATTGAAAAAACAAAAACTTCGAAATTGAAAGAAGAAAAGAAAGATTATTTAGACGGATAAAGATCTTGGAACCATGTTACAAATTCTGAAATTAAAGGTCTAACTGTTTAGTATGTTTAGAGTAAAATTAGGTGAAGGAAAAATTCAGCTGATTTATTACAAATTTCACCAATCAGAATTTAAAAATATTTCATTCCCTTTACTCTAAATGAAAAAAACCGCCAAAATTTCTCTAGAAATAATAAACAATAGTAGTACATCAGATGTTACCAAAAAAAAAAAAAAACAATAGTACATCTTAACTTTCATACAATTAAAAAACCGTTTCCGGCTTTGAAAAAAGTTTTCCTAAAGGCGGTATCAGATTGTTGCCGTCTATGGGAAAAAGTTACCCGAAGTTTATTATTAACTCGTAAGAGTCACTAATGTTTTAAGAAACCTTACCTTCAAGTACTTATTCATTTCATATCCAAATAAACGTTAATTCATTCACACAATTATGTCTCACACCTAAACATTAATGCCAGCACCACTTCCATCCCTAACTGTCTTTGTTTATATATAGACACACCTATTGTCTAGGTCTACCTTAAATATTACACCAACAAACCTCAAATTAACTTATGCCATCTCGCTCGTATGCAACTATTGCTTCAGCTACTATGCCATCTCGCTCGTATCATTGCCGTTCTAGCTCTACAACAATTACTACAGGTAATAATAAAACACCAGTCACTTGGGGCTCAGCCATCTTCAGGTACCGAGGAATCCGATGGCGAGGTGGAAAGTGGGTCACTGAGATTCGGGTGCCAAAGAAGAACAAGCGTCTATGGCTCGGGACGTACCGTACACCCGAGATGGCCGCTTCCGCTTACGACGTAGCGGCTCTAGCTCTTAAAGGCGAAGAAGCAGTCTTGAACTTCCCGGGTTCCGTCAAGTCTTACCCACTTCCATGTTCCAATTCGGAGACTCATATTAAAAAGGGTTTCAGTTGTTGTGGCTTCTGCTGCATCTCCAGTTGTTGTGGTTTCGGCTGCAACTGATGTGATTACAACTACTGTGGTCTCAACTGCTGCAGTTGTTGTGAGCAAAGCCAAGGGAGGTGAAAAGAACGAAGAGGGAGTTGGCAATGTGGGGGTGGGGGGATATTCGACTACGGAGTTTGTGGACGAAGAAGAGTTATTTAACATGCCTAACTTGCTGGTCGATATGGCGTGGGGGATGATGGTGGCTCCGCCGCGGATAGGTTCTCCGTTATTGGATGACTCGCTGGAGAATTATATTGGAGAGAGCTTGTGGAGCTATGATGTGGTTTAGTAGCTGCTAAGGCTTAGAGATTTGAAGCATGTAGTTTACATAGAACTGTTATACATAAATATATTATTACATTGGTTTATATAGCGATAGTCGATAGAACTAACCTAGTTTCATAAATAGAGATAAACATAAATGTAATAATATATTTATGATAAAGGTAAATATCTTATTTTAAGACATTGATGTATATTAAATATCTTTTTTTACTGATTTCTTTAATCTTGACCGATTTTATAGATCTCTCAATACCTTCCCATAAACTCATAACATGTATGAGATTTAGACACATCAAAATTAATTCACGGGAGGTAGAAGTAGCTCGTAGAAGTAGAAGAATCAAAGAGTCTAATTATTAGTCACATGTCTTTTGGTCACCATAACAAGTAACATAAGTAGAAGTACTTGCAAGTTGAAACACATGTACATAAGCTATATCGTACCATGCATCATGAGCTCATGCTTCTTATGATGGAGGTTTAAGTAACAACTCATGCACATGGTTCCCTTAAGAGTGTATGCACAATCGTGTGCATCGAACAGCTCGGTAGGAGTAGTATTTGTGGCGGCTTGATGAAGTGGCAGCTGTAGAATAACTAGTTGTGGCGGCTTGATGAACCGGCGGCTATAGTAGTAATAACTTGAACTCTTGAAGAGAAAGCAACGATATCTGCCGATGACTTGTGCAGCAGCCGAAGGAAATAAAATCAAAGAAAAAGAGAAATCATAGACTATTAAACCTCGATTGAATGTTACAAAATTATCCACTAGAGCTATTAGCTCTGGATTTTATTGTCAAGAAATGTATGCAAAGTAGCACACAATCTTTCAAAAATTAAAAGTAAGGGAATCGTGAGTCGAAAAAAAAAAAAAAACTTAATTCTGTAAACTAGAAACCTCTTGAATACTGTAATTCATTTATTTTTCCTAATTATCAATATTTTTCGACCCATAACTTACAAAATTATTAAAATAAAGTGATTGTTATGTAGATAAAAAAACAAGTAAATTAATTAAGTGATGGTGATTATATATGACATTCTATGTGTGATCTACTAAGGTGTCTTTTTTTTCTGTGTGGTGGTCAATGATATGTTCTAAATTGTAAAAATTAAATAAATTGAAAGAAACAAAAATTATTGGGATATATGATGATTGGGAAATGGAATATAATTATATAAATTTATCTCTCAAAATATCATTGTACATACTACAGTATTTATATTGAGAACTAAATTACAAAACATACTGACCCAATGAAATTAATAGGCTGCTGGGCCTCAATCTAGGATCCAGACTATGGAAATTTGGTCGTTTTTAATTTTTTATCCTTCGGAAGTCTACAACTGTGTCATATTAAACATGAAAATATACATTATTCTCTCTCATTTTTCAATGAAAATAAGATTTTCTTCAATAAACATGGGAGACATGTCTCCCGTTTGTTCACCAGGAAAAAAAAATGAAAATTTGATTTTCGTCACTCAAAAGTCAAAACTCAATCATTCCTTTTTTTCCCTCTTCTAAATACGTATACGTTTGAAAAGAAACATGTCTCCAGTAACGTCAAAATCAACATCTCCATTTATTGCCCTTTTCCTTGTATAATTTTTTTTTTCCGAAGAAGACATAGGTTTGCTGGTTTGGTAAAAAAAAAAAATGATCACAGCACCTCATACATGTCGACATCTGTCCATCCGAATCAAACATAAATACTTTCATTAACAGAGAAAATTAGTTATAAAATATATCAAATTAACAGCTAAACATAACCCCACCAAACACGAACACAAACAAAACACACTTTCGGTAAACCCCACGCAATAGCCACGCACTTTCATCTCGTATTTTAAAAACCTTGATTTCTTTTACTAAAAACCCTAAGGTCCTATATCTTACATATCTCTCTCTATATACACACATATATTATATATATATATATATGTTAAGTCACACGTATATATATGTACATTTATATGACTGACCCTAATAATCCTTTCATTGAACCTAAAGCTACAAGCCAAGCTTCTTCATCGTCAGTTACTACTATTGTCTCAGCTCGCACGTGCGGTGACAGTCTCTCAGGCTCTGCCACGTGTGAAAAATCTTGTCCACTTGCTACTCTCACTACTGTTACTGTTTCTTTTGCGGCTGCTACTTCTACTACAAGTTGTAACGATAATGATACAATAATGGCCACTGACGCCGGCCCCATCTCTCGCCGGAAAAAGCATCCGGTATACCGGGGAATCCGTTGCCGGAGTGGAAAATGGGTCTCCGAGATCCGAGAGCCTAAGAAGACGACACGTGTCTGGCTCGGGACTTATCCGGTGCCTGAGATGGCTGCTGCCGCCTATGACGTGGCTGCTTTAGCTCTTAAAGGTGGAGACACCGTCTTGAACTTCCCGGATTCCGTCGGGAGTTACCCTATTCCGGTTTCCTCCTCCGCAGCTCATATCCGAATCGCTGCGGCTA
>ASZH01045217.1:0-14168 GCA_000411075.1 Sisymbrium irio | reverse complement strand
TTTTTTTTATTTGTTTCTATAGATTAGAAAAACTTACTTGCTGGAGTTTCGTTTACATCCGTCACCGTATAGTTTGCGTCGCGTCTTCTCTTTCTCTTTGAACTGTGTGGCGGCTGAGTATTCGTTGTTTTCTCGGGGCTGGCCATTGCTTTCTTCATTGCTGGTTTTTTTTTGGAGTTTTTTATGTTACGGTGATATTGAAATTTTTGGGTAATGATATATGATTTTGTTATTAAGTTACTATATGACTAAGATCTCATAACGGAATGACAATTAAATGCTCACTGCTATTATTTCGGAATAAACTTTATCATTGATCCATTATTAAAAGACAGATTTTATTTTGAGTTATAATTGAAACCGTATTTGCTTTGTATGTAAGGTAAAGCGGTGTGTTTTTTTCTCGTAGGAATTTAATCCTGGTTTTCTTTGTTTTAGAGGAGCTGGAAAATGCGAGCCCAATGGATTCAAAGCTGAGTACGTATTTTGTGTGTGGGTATTGCCAAACATATATTCATTGGTTTTTTAATGGGTTGCACATAGTTTGCAAATACGAAGGAAATGATCGTTGTTACATGAAACTCTAAACTTTCATATTAATTTCAGATTGTTGTTATGGTGGAGATTTGGAAGTGCTAAAAAATATAAAGATGTTTTTATATTTGGTCGTTTATCCTTTTATTTTATTGGCAGAAAGAGTTAACTTTGGAAAATAGTAAAGAAACAAAATAAGATCGTGTCTTCAACTTTCGGAAATATAACGACGCAGCAGCCCAAACCGAATTTTTGATTTCTGGTCCGCGAGAGAATTGATTTGCTGAAGGAATGGCGAATTTGCTAAACACGTGTCACCTAAAAAATTGATATACGTATAGTGTTTGCCAATTATATAAAAGATTCTTAGGCCTCATGGGCTTACTTTTTTAGGCATTGATTGAAGCATATTATTTTTCCCCGTATTGAAGCCTAATTAATACTCAGGAACTACATGGTGATTTTTCCCGCTAGAAAGCTTTACTACGGTTTCCGATCAGTACCAGAACACACTAAAAAAGAACATTAACTACTCGAGTAATGATTATGATTATGAAGTGGTGATTATTGAACCTTTCGTTAGACAAGATTTAAGTTAATTGTATTAATCGCAACTCGTCAAAACTCTATTGTCGATTGAATCCAACGAGATACATTTTCTCAGGAGATTGATTAAAATCTGAATCCAGACCTTTTTTGGGAAATATACACACTTAGCCTTGGGATGGGACATGTATTCACATTCATATTTTCATAAGAAAACGAAACGGTTTCCAGGTTTTGGTGGTTTCATTGAGTCTTTATGGTAACTGAAATTCATATGAAACATCTCGATATATACATATATAGGAGTAATCACAAAGATTCTGTCACATTCAAATCTCGATACCCTACTTGTCTTTTACACTACTAAACTGCGTTTCCTTTCTTTTTTTTTCTCTCTTCCAACTTTCACTTCTCTTCTGATGCCTAAATCTGATGCGAAACCCAAGTTTAGTCTGAGACTTCTCATTGATGAGGAGAAAAACAGAGTTGTTCTGGCTGAAGCTGGGAAAGATTTTGTTGATGTGCTCTGTAGTCTCTTGACTCTTCCTATGGGAACCATTATCAGGTTGCTGGAGAAGCATCAAACTTCTCAGTCTTCCGTTGTTGGTTGTTTTCACAACCTTTACAAAAGCGTTCCAGACATGAGTGTTGATCATTTCAAAGCTGAGGCTTGGAAGAATTTGTTGCTGTATCCACGGAGTATGAAGGAGAGTCTTTGCAGAAAACTGAAGCTCAACATTGATGACACCGAGCCGATCAAGTTCTATATATGCCCATATTTTAAGTCGTATAAGTCATGCCGCAAGGTATACAGCAATAGTAGTACCCCGTGGTGTCGCTGTCCAAGGCGGATATTCATGTCCAAGAAGGAGGGCAAGATGATGGAGTATTCCCCAGTTGCAGAACGTCATTTATCATCACTGATGATCTGAAGGTGTCATTGAACTCTATGGGTCTTGTACTCAATGTCCTTAATGATCTTGGCTATGCTGGATTTGATAAGCTGCAAGAAAAGCTTCTTGATGTTGGTTTTGAAGAGGTACTTTACTTTTATATTTTCCTTGGTTACACGTTTCGAATAACTCTTTTTTACTTATTTCGTTGTCTAAATGCAGGTGATAACTCTGCTAGGGTGTTTGTTCAGTTCTAAAACTCCCTTGACAGACATATTCCTGAAGAAGACACATTGTACAACAAGGAAACGCAAAGTTCTGACACAACATATGCAAGAAAGTAGGGTTGGTGGAGATGCAGAAAATATTCTAACTGTTAAAGTTTATGTCAGAAAGACAGATAGGAGGATTCTTTATGCTGAGTGCAGAGAAGACTTTGTTGATTTTCTATTTACTTTTCTTGCTATACCGCTTGAGTTTGCTTGAAAACTTTCTGTTGACAAAGTAAATATGGGCTGCGTTGGAAACCTGTGCAGAAGCGTAGCAGATCTGAGCTCTGAGAAGAAGAATGAAGCCGCCACAGTTTCCAAATGCATTCTTCCTTTTTATTATAATTTCAGGGCACAACTACTTGATGTTGTTATCCAGGAAGGAGGAGCAGACATTGAATGTTTGGTCTCCCGCGTTGAAGGTTCAAATTTTGATTACACATTTCACAGAAAGATTAAGAAGCATTTGCTTCCAGTTTTTGAAAAGATTTGGAAGTTCTCTCCGAAGGATCCAGACTCTGTTTTCGGTGGGGTTGGATTTGTGAAGGGAGATACTCATTTCATTGTGACTGATGATCTATTCATAACACCTATGTGCTCACGTCATCAATTTCATTGCTAAGCAAGTTGCATATGAACATTAGTGATATCGAGGAGCAAGTGATTAACATTAGCGATATCGAGGAGCAAGTGATTAACATTAGCAAACCAGAGGTATGTTTTTATTCTTCTTTTGTATCCTTATTATTCTTTTGAAAATATTTACTCCTGTTCTCCAGCTTCCTATCAAAGATTAAGCCAAAAGGAGCAACTCAATCAGCATCTAAGATACCAAAAATTGAAAAATACACTTGAAGCATGCCTTCTTCCTTATGGCTATTAGAATTCGCAATGTTGTTTTCGGCTTAGATTATCATCTTATCTTCATCTTTCCTTTCCATCTGATGAATCTATTTAATAGTCAATTATTTTTTATCAGGTTATAATTCCTAGTGATAAGAATCATTGCCAGCTTCTTTTATTGTTCGTTATTGCAATGATTTGAATTCTAATTTCTCTCATTATAATAATTAGCTTAAATACAAAAAGTTAGTTTAGTGTGAATTTCCTAATATATTTGACGTTCACCGATTTCACCACAAGTCAAGTTTTAACTTGGAGAGCTCTAACAGTTAGGAAACTTTTTTGTATCAAAACTGGTTTTGAACATTAAATAAAATTGATGAACCGACAAATTTACCGCATAGCTTTGTCTCTGAATCTGTTTTCAAATACTCTGATGTATGGCTTGGCAACTAATTAATCATCAATGAGTTTTCACCGCTAAAAATATTCACTACAAGAAGTATTATTAAGACCATCTCCAATGTATTTTTTTATTTTTACCTCTAATATAGAGGAAGTCTAAAATAAAGAATTGTTTCGCTCTAATGTATTATTCTATTTTTACTTCTATTTTTTTTTGCTGAATATTTATAATTAACATCTTTCATTTATAAAAGTTGCAAATTAATTCTATCTATTATTTTTTATAACTTTTTTTTAATAAAATTCTAATATTATTTAAATTAAAAATTTATTATAAAAATACATTACACCATACAAAAACTAAAAAAATACAACATATTTTTTAATTATTATCATTACCTATATTTTTCTCATAAATGATCAATTAATGTATTTCGAATTGAGAAATGAGCTTCTTTATCTTTAATTTTTCTAAATCGACCCAAAAACTCTTGAAACCGGATATTGTCATCTTCTGCTATTTGGACATTTAGAGGTGGAGTTTCTCTTCCAACTTCAATTGGTGTGTCGAGATCACGTTCATCCTCAATGATTATATTATGTAAAATTATACATGTAGTCATTATATCATGTAACACATTCTTTTCTCAAAAACGTACCGGTCCTTTAACAATAGCAAAACATGATTGTAAAACCCTGAATGCACGTTTTATATCTTTCTTGCATGCTTCTTGTTGTATGCTTCTTGTTGTGTTGCAAAATATTTTTAAGAAAACAGTTTTATCATTGCCATCGTTAAGTGACACAAATATACAGCTAACACCTACATCAATCACAGACAAAACGTCCAATCGCACAGACTAGTATTTAGTTGTGTGAAATTTCACAAACTATCTCCATTCTACTAACCCAAAATTTGTATTGGTCTGTAAAGAACAATCTAAACCGTTCTCCATTGAACTGTAAAGAACAATCTAAACCGTAATCCTAATTCCATATCTGATTCTCTCTAACCCAAAAATTTGTCTTGGTCTCTTGGAGATCAAGATTAATATAGATCGCAGTTTTCTACTCTTTTTTTAACAATAGATTCATTGCAGCGTCACAGCTATAAAACTCACATGCAAATGAAAGAACTTTAATGACATTATTATTAAACTATACCCCACGTGGGCACCACCAAAATAGTATCGTATTAATTTTTAATATCTTCTCAACCAAAATCTAATCACTAAAAGACTAGAAGTGTCCGCAAAAGCATCTCTCCCTCTTTCTGACACAGTGACATCTGTTTTGTCCTCAACACTTCACTCACCACCACTCTCTCTCTCTCTCTCTCTATCCACTTCCTCACTCAGTTTCTTCTCTTTACCACTCTCATGACCTAACTCGAAAAAATAATGGCGAACGTAAATTTCATTTCCCATTTTGCCCCTCCCGCATTTGTCTATTTACTATTCCTACTCTCCACCACCACCGCTGCAATCAACGTCACCACCGTCCTATCCTCATTCCCTAATCTCTCCTCCTTCTCCAACCTCCTCGTCTCCTCCGGCATAGCCGCCGAACTCTCCGGTAGAAACTCACTCACACTCCTCGCCGTTCCCAATTCTCACTTCTCCGCCTCCGTCGACCTCACGCGCCACCTATCTCCTCCTAACCTCGCAGATCTCCTCCGCTTCAATGTCTTACTCCAATTCCTCTCCGATTCCGATCTCCGTCGTATCTCACCCTCAGGCTCCACCGTCACGACTCTCTACGAAGCCTCCGGCCATGTCGGATCCGGATCCGGATCCGTTAACGTGACACGTGACCCGGCTTCAGGCTCCGTCACGATCGGATCCCCTAGCTCGACGAAGCCAGTCACCGTTTTAAAGCTTCTTGAAACCAAACCTCCGAACATAACTGTTCTCTCCGTCGACTCCTTCCTCGTCCCTACCGGAATCGATATCACCGCCTCGGAGACTCTCACTCCTCCGCCGACGTCGGGAAGTTCTCTTTCCCCTCCTCCGGCAGGTATCAACTTGACGCAGATTCTCATCAATGGCCATAACTTCAACGTCGCTCTCTCACTCCTCGTCGCTTCCGGAGTCATAACTGAATTCGAAAACGACGAACGTGGCGCCGGAATCACTGTCTTCGTGCCGACAGATTCAGCTTTCTCCGATCTCCCGGAAAATGTCAACCTTCAGTCGTTGGCCGCGGATCAGAAAGCCGTCGTGCTCAAGTTCCATGTCCTTCATTCGTATTACACACTCGGTTCGCTCGAATCGATAACCAACCCGGTTCAACCGACATTAGCTACTGAGACAATGGGAGCCGGTTCTTACACTCTTAATATTTCCCGGGTTAATGGATCGATCGTTACGATCAATTCCGGTTTGGTTTTAGCAGTTGTGACTCAAACGGCATTTGATCAGAACCCGGTTTCAGTTTTCGGAGTGTCCAAAGTGCTTTTGCCTAAGGAGCTGTTTCCAAAATCGGGTCAGCCCGTGAGTACTCCTGCCGCAACTGATCCTCCACATGAGATATCTTTCTCGCCGAGGTCCGATGATCAGCGTTCGCAATTAGTATCGCCACCGGGTGAGGTAGTTTCCTCCGGCGCGGTGAAAAGGATACGTCTTTGCTTGGACTTGTGGTGTTGGTGTATAGCATTTTGTTGTGTTTTTCTGGTATGATTGATTTTTTTCGTACTTATTCCATAACGTTTTGCCTTATATTAGGGCTTATTGCGTGGATTTTTTTTTACAAAGTTTTTCATTTTATTTGTTTACGTCATAATGTTATTTTAGTAAGTCCAGAGAAAAAAAACAAAACACCTTCCCATGTAAATTTGGATTGAATGGGCGGTTTTGGGTAAAACCCATGTCCTTTTTACGAGCTTATATATAAAAAAATTCCTCATTTTCACTTTGATATTAGTGTCATCTTTTTTACCAAATAAATCAATACAATCAATCTGGTATATCCTGATTGGGTATATCTAATCAAACGGATATTTAAATAGTTTAACAAATTTTTAGTCCGTTGTTTAATGGCATCAAATCTATAGTTTCGAGAATCTCAAAATAGAAACCATATATTAATTTCAAAAGAATATTACAAAAAAAAAATAACATAATGACGTATAATAATTAATTTATTTACTTTATAAACATTCTGTTATTTATTTTCTTTGTTTACTGTTTCGCCAAAACAATTGTGATCATGAAAGTAACTCCATTTTTATGAGGTGTGAATACGTCTGGATTTATAAATGAACCCAATAGATATTTGCGAAGTGGTGAGTTTTTCCAGAACGTAATAAGAATGGAATCCAATCAGTTAAATAATAAACTCAGCAGAATATAGTAAGTGGTTGACAGGTGCTGCTGTGGGTCCACCAACTTATGCACCGACGGTCCAGATCTACTATTATCTCTCAGGTCAATTTCACGCTAGATTTTCGGGGTGTCCAGAGCCGTCGGATCTTGAGATACAGTTTCCGAGCGCGCGTGGGGATGTACGGCCAGATCTACTGTTTCCGTATTCACACACTCGGTGAAGAGACGACAGTCATACCCTGTGGTCGGTCACACACTACTACCGTACTAAGCGATTTTTGGAGAATTTTGTAGAAGGAAAAAAAAAATCTTCACTTTACCAACATATGACTATATTATCTTTAAATATGTCGAATTATTAAATAAATATCTTTAAAATCTACAAAGCTAGAAAATACAAAAATAAAAATACATGTTTTTAAAAAAAAATTATATCCAAAATTATTGCTTGCTACGAATTTTAGAATTTACATTTATAATCCACAAACAAATAGAATATATGTCATGTTATTTGTTCTATAGTTACTGATTGCATAATATGATTTTTTTGTAACTTTTGCTCTATTATCAATTGACTATAAAATATGAATTCTAACTTTTGGTTTATATTATACAATTTACTAGAATACATTTAAAAAAAAACTTGCTCTATAGTCTATCAAATTTGGACTACATGATTACCAAAAAAAATGGATTACATATTTGCATAATTTTTATATTTTATTTTTCTGTACAATAAAAATTCTTTCATTATTTATCTGGTTATAAAATATATTTTATACATAAATATTTATATGTTTATAATTTCTTTTATTAATTTTGTTCTACCCAAAAATATATATATATTTTTTAAATTATTATATTTATTATTTTTGTTCAAGAATAAAACCATCTTTTAGTTAATATAAATCTATAAGAAATAATGTTAAAGAAATTAATATTTTTTTATTTTCTATAATTTTTTTTTACAAGGGTTAATCCTTTTTTATTATTAAATGTTTGTTATTAGAGTTGGGCATTCATGTATCCATTCAGATTCGGTTCGAGATCAATTTGAGTTTGGGTTTTGAAATACCAAAAAATTGACTCTATTTAGATACTTAAAAATTCGGCTCCGTTTCGGTTCGGATTTCCTCGGATTCGAATAAGTTTTAGTAACAAATATAAAAACCCGATTAAACCTAATAATCATTCGGGTTCGGTTCTAAATCGCATTTTAAGATACAAATTACTTATTTTGCACTTTAAAATACTTATTTTACACTTTAAAGAAATTATCAAAATTCAAAAATTGAATACTTATAATTGTACAAACCATTCAAATTCAAAAAAAAATCAAATTTAAACACCACATTGCTCAAACTTCAAATCTTCTAATCTAAATTTCAAAACATCAATTCAAAACTTCAATTATCTTTAAATTTGTATTTTCAAACTTGAAATAGAAAAAATGAGACAAAAATTAAAACATATAAAAACATAATTATACAAAAACTAAAGATAAAAGGCAGAAATATATATCGAACAAAAAATGGTTAGATTTGAATAAAATTTGGTTAAATTTTGACAAATATAATTAAGTGTTTTCTAACATTTTTTGTTTTTTATGTATTTTAGTTAATTATTCTTAAAATAACTGATAATTTTAGTATATAATTGTATTTTTTGAATATTTCCAGTTATTTTAAGTATATATATAATTAATATTTTTAATATATAAATATATTTTGGATGGTTCGGATACTCATTCGGTTCTCGATTTAGTTCAGATTCGGATTCGAATTTTGAAATACCAAAATTTTAGATCCATTTAGGTTTTTGTCAGTCTGATTCGGTTCAGTTCTTTTTTTTGAATTAGGTTCGGTTCGAATTTTCGGGTTTGGATATTTTGCCGAAACCTAATTGTTAGGTTGTTAATACCGTTGAATTCTCAACAAATATCTCTTAAATCAGGTTTTGGTGTCTACAAACATAAATTTTATAGAATGAATCACATCGTATCGGTTAGGAAGTAAATGTGAAGTAATTGTATTTGGTACCATAATGCTGACTTTTCCTCTGTAGCAATAAGTAAACAATCATTCAAATTTTCAAACTCATGACCTTTTTGGATCACAGATCTGGACTTTTCTTGATTAAGTTGAAATTTTTAATTTATCCCTTCATTCAACGACCAATCGAGAAAATATAGTATTGGGTTTCTGAACTAACCCAACAGTATGACATAAGCTGAAAGCCTCCCTCTCTCTCTCTCCCACAGCCTTGTATGAAAGTTGAGAATAGTTTGAAGAGAGATGTCGATGATGAACAGAAACCGAAGCAGCATCGCTATGGGAACACCTTCGTTTCTTGATTTGAAGAAGCAAGCTTCTTTTTTCTTCAAAGAAAAGCTTAAAACGGCGCGTTTAGCTCTAACCGATGTTACTCCTCTTCAACTGTTAGTTTTTTTTTTTTCTTTTGCTTCTCTCTTTTTCCGCTCTTGTAATAAATTTCTTGCTTTTGACTCATGAGATCGATGGATTTTATTGATATCTAATCTCGGTGTATGTGATTATGATTTGAAGGATGACTGAGGATGCTACGGATGGAGAGTCTTGTGGACCAAACACACAAACCTTAGGAACCATTTCAAAGGCAGCTTTTGAGTTTGAAGATTACTTGCAGATAGTCGATGTCTTGCACAAAAGGTCTCAATATTCCTAATCAGTTTTTATAATTTTTTTGGAAAATGATGTTTAAACAAATCAGTGATTAATCTTTAAATAGGGCATGCCATGTTTCTGTTTAATATTATTACTGAGTTGTGGATTTTGTTTTTGTTTTGTTTCTTTGGTGTATATAGATTGGCAAAGTTTGATAAGAGAAACTGGAGAATGGCTTATAACTCACTCATAGTTGTGGAACATTTGCTCACTCATGGACCTGAGAGCGTCTCAGATGAGTTTCAAGGCGATAAAGATGTTATCTCGGAAATGCAAACTTTCCAACAGATCGACGAGAAAGGGTACTGGTTTTTGAGGGTATCATGTTTGGTGTGTGTTTGAAAAGAAATATAATTTCAATAAGTTTTGTTTATGAGCAGGTTCAATTGGGGATTAGCTGTTAGGAGGAAGTCAGAGAAGGTTCTGAAGTTACTTGAGAAAGGGGATTTGCTCAAGGAAGAGAGGAAGCGAGCTCGTGAGCTTTCACGAGGGATTCAAGGTTTCGGTAGCTTCAACCACAAGTCTTCAGCTCATTGTTTGCCAGAGAATGAAGTCCTACAAGAATCTTCAGTCTATAGGAAATGCAATTCCAACTTTACCAAATACAATGAGGATGACCACGAGATCAACACAGTTGTTTCTCCTAATGTAACCGGCCCTTTCCCTCAGCCGTTAGTGATTGACTCGAACGAGGAATCTGAGAGGAGTATGAAAGAAAATATGGATCCTGAAGATGATGAGAACACAGAGATAAACCCACTTTTGGGTTGTGGTAAAAAGGAGGGTCAAGATCTAGTAGAAGAAGATGAGAACCATCCATTTACGGATGGTGAAAGTAAGCATATCGTCTCATTGCTTGATGAGAACATAAATTGAATATATTTTAAATGTAATCAAATATGTATACAAATATAATAATAACAACACTCTGTTAATGACTGATCTGTTTTTTTTTTTTACATGATTTACTTCAAAAGCAAGATTATATAATAATAAACAGTGACGAAGAAGAATAACAGAAATACAGAGAAGAGAGGTAAGTAAATGGTGGAAAACTGGCTTCGGGGTGAAAAAAATGATTATCAAAATTTTTACCGCACTTGTATCATTTTGGTGACTTTGATCAGAAGCACTTTCTGTGGACAATCGACGGTCCAGATTCGTCATACTCGGCTTTCGCAATCCACATCTGCGAATTTAGAACACATTTGTTTAACAATTTATCACACATTATAACCAAAACACTAATAATAAACTGATATAAATATTTGTATGGAATTTACCTGCTGGAAAGTGCTGAGGGAAGCCAAGATAGAGCCACCGATCCAGACACTGTACTTCCTTTCCGGTGGAGCCACCACTTTGATCTTCATACTGCTCGGAGCCAAAGCGGTGATCTCTTTACTCATCCTGTCACCAATCCCACCGAACATTGTGGTTCCACCACTGAGAACAATGTTACCGTAAAGATCCTTCCTGATATCCACATCACATTTCATGATTGAGTTGTAAGTAGTTTCATGGATTCCTGGATTTTCCATTCCTATCATCGATGGCTGGAACAGGACTTCAGGGCACCGGAAACGCTCTGCACCGATGGTTATCACCTGACCATCAGGCAGCTCGAAGCTCTTTTCGACAGATGAGCTGGTTTTGGAAGTCTCGAGCTCTTGCTCATAGTCCAAGGCAATGTAAGAGAGCTTCTCCTTCATGTCTCTAACGATTTCACGCTCAGCAGTTGTGGTGAAGGAGTAACCACGCTCGGTCAGGATTTTCATGAGGTGGTCGGTTAAGTCACGGCCCGCAAGGTCGAGACGCAGGATTGCGTGTGGAAGAGCATAACCCTCGTAGATTGGAACCGTGTGGCTCACACCATCGCCAGAGTCCAAAACAATACCTAGCCAAAGGAAAATGGAATAGAAATAAAAACCAAACGAAATAAAACTTTATTTAGAATAGAATCAAGCAATAACAATCTTTTTATACCGAATAAAGTATAACTTAGGTAGCGTCTTGCTCAAGAAAGAACAAGGGGTTATAAGTGTACTGACCAGTAGTACGGCCACTGGCATAAAGGGAGAGAACAGCTTGAATGGCGACATACATAGCAGGAGTGTTGAATGTTTCAAACATGATCTGAGTCATCTTCTCACGGTTTGCCTTTGGATTGAGAGGCGCTTCAGTTAGAAGAACCGGATGTTCTTCAGGCGCAACACGGAGTTCGTTGTAGAAAGTGTGATGCCAAATCTTCTCCATGTCATCCCAATTGTTGACAATACCATGCTCGATCGGGTACTTGAGAGTCAAGATACCACGTTTGGATTGTGCCTCGTCTCCAACGTAAGCATCTTTTTGTCCCATTCCAACCATCACTCCCGTGTGACGTGGACGACCAACGATACTTGGGAATACAGCTCTTGGAGCATCATCACCTGCGAAGCCGGCCTACGCACAAATGATATTGGAATAATTTCACTCTTTAATGGCATACATATTGTTGTTAATAATTCCATCCAGAGATGGTTTTGTTTTTTTGTTTTTCTTACCTTGACCATTCCAGTTCCATTATCGCAAACGAGCGGCTGAATATCTTCACCGTCCGCCATTTTTCAAATCTCTAAGCTGATTACATCAACAGAAGAAACATAGCAATTATAGACACCAAAAAATGAAGATATTAAAGCTAAAAAAAATGAAAATATTAAAAACTAGAAAAGAAATCAAATTAAAAATACCATTGATAAAAGCCATTATAAAACAGCAAAATGTAACCAATAAATTGCTCAAATTGAGAAGTCTCGCAGTTCTATAAACAATTTCATAAGGTCTACCAAATCAAATATATACCAAAATATATCCATAGGAACATTCCTTAACTCGTTTTTTTTTTCTTTTTTCTTTTTAGCTGATCAATCATTTTAGTCACTAACATGAAATACGTGGAAAATTATTTCAATGCTCCCTTGCAAGATTAGTCTAAACACACGATACAATTCGATATTCAAAATAAGCAATTTTTTTGAAAACCAATAAAGAAATGAAATAACATCTACCTGATGAGATGTACGTAGATGAAGAAGAAGAAGAAGAAGAAGAAGAAGAAGAAGAGAAAGATTGCTAAGGAATCTTCAAACGCCCGCCTTTGAATGGGTTTTCAAAATTTTTGGAAAACGGAAAGAACGTTTAGCCCTTAATATCGTTCGACCATAAATGGATCTAAACCGTTAGTTTTCTTCCTTAGTCCAATATGTCAGCCTATAAGGACACGTGTCCACCTATTTTTGGTCTGAGAATTGAAAACAACACTAAGAAATAAGAATGATCGAAAATTACGGTTACATGGAGAGATATGATTCATAACTTTTTTTAGCGAGACACTAAATTTTCTAATTTAAGAATTAAATTATAAAATATATTATTAATAACAAAAATCCATAATCAATAAAAACAAAAAAATAAATTATAACAAAAAAATTTATTTAAAACATTTATACAAAATTAATTTTCGTAAAATTATCGATATATCTTTTCGACCATCGGATATAATGGGTTAGTGGTTAAACGTAAGGGTTGGTTTTATTGTGCTCGTATCCCTGGTGAAAAATATGTTTTATGCCGTGTTATTGGTATTAACAAAGACTGGTTCCGGGCCGTGGGATGGATTAACGCCCAAAGCTCAACCACCTCTTAATTAAAAAAAAAAAACTATTTTTTAATCTTTCATTTTTTTAAAAAAATTTCTAGCTATTTCGTTTATCACTTTATCAAAATATTCCTTTTAATAAAATAAGTAGACAATCGTTTAAAAACTTGTGATTCATTTAATTGCATAAAGCAGTTTTCACAATCTTTATTGTAGAGAAACATTTTCTCACTGTGGCAGTAACTCCACTGTGACAGTCATGTAAGGTTAATACAAGCTTCAAAAATCAATAAATTATAGAATATAAAAGATGTTATATTTTTATCTCCCATCACACGCTTCCACTTTAGAGAACACATATCCATAATTTTTAAAGTAAATAATTTTTAAAGCAAATAGATCTGTTCGTAAATGTCAGTTTCTTTTTCTCGAAAGAAAAAATAAAATAGTAGAGAATAGAATTAAAAATAGAGATAAAACTTGAAAAGATAATTAACGATTGGTATTTGGTGGCTAAGTTTATATTATCATAATTTGATTATATTGATCGTTTTTATTTTCGAATGGAATAATAAATAAAAAATTTGGGTTTTGAAAATATTAATAAATTTATAGATTATATTTTATTATTAATAATTTTTGAAAACAAAAATTAATATGTGGCACGTGTCACCATTTTTAATATGTGTAATGCATCGTCCCTTTGGGCCTTTTATTTTTTAAGCTTTTCAGTAAATATTTATAAACTCATCCGCTCATCTTAGAAAGAATCATAATTTGATGAAGTATTATATCCTTTTATAACAGATTTTCAAAACTCAATTTTCTGTAAAACAGATTACGATCTAAATTAATAAATAAAAGGTTATGTGATCTCCAATCCCACTCTACTGATTAAAAACTATATTATAGAGTAATTTTTTTCAATCCCACTTTATATTTCACTATAAAATAGAGTAAAAGTAAGTTGAATTTACTCTATATTTAGAACAACTTTTAAAAGAATATAT
>ASZH01045216.1:0-14075 GCA_000411075.1 Sisymbrium irio | reverse complement strand
GTTGATACTTTCTGCTCAAAAGCAACCTGGGATCAAATTAGAGTTCCGGCGCCTCCTGTGTCATGGAATAAAGTGGTTTGATTCAAGGAAAGCATTCCTCGATGCTCCTTTATTACTTGGTTGGTCTTCTTGGCGAGACTACCAACTAGGGATCGAATAAGAAGCTGAGGCGTAGATGCTCCTCCGTACTGTGTCCTCTGTGGTACGGGAGTCGAATCCCATGACCACCTCTTCTTTGCCTGCCCTTTCTCCGGCAGTCTTTGGAAGGAATTCTCTTCGGGATTTGGATCACAGCCTCTGCTCTCGACATCTTTGGTCGCTGCTTGGATATCAGGCACGGTATCGTCCCTGCCTGCGGGTAACGGTTCTCTTATCAGACTTATGTTGGAGGTCATTATCTACCATCTTTGGAAGGAAAGAAATAGTCGTATCTTTGCAGGTGTTTCTCGGGATTTGGCTTCTCTCAAGGTAGCAGTTGATAGGAACTTGCGCGATCGTCTCCTCGGGTTTCCGGGTTCTGTTCGAGGTTTTTCCTCTTCTTATTCTCTTCTAGAGCTGTACTTTGCGCGTACTAACTCCTCTTTGTAATTTTTCTCTTTCTCTTTTCTTGTTTGTTGTAATAAGCTGTTTAACAACAGCGTGTAACTCTTTCGAAAACGGTATGAATTTAACATGATTACCCAAAAAAAACTGTGTTCTGTGTATATTCATCCAAAAACCTGCTTGGAATTGGATCATACCAAAATATTATTATACATACCAAAATTAGAATCATACCAAAATATTTAAGTTATATTATTTAATAAATCAAATTATTAAGATTTCAAATTATTATCAAATTTCCTATTAAAAATTCAAATTGATTATCCTATATTCCCTCAAACAAACCAACAACCTCTTAATTCGAAATCCTATATTATCATAATATTATTATTTTTTAAAACTCATACTAAATCTCTAAGCGATTGAAAACTATCCCACGATCCTAAAAAAAATGACAACTCCACCTCACCTTCTTTCCCCACGAGAACTCCTATATATCTACAACTAATCAATAAAAGTACCACAATCATATATTTAATCGCAAGCATATCTTTGAACAAGTAAAATATATTTACAACTAATCAATAAAACTACTACAAGCATATCTTTTATCGCAAGCACACAATCCAAAAAAACGATTAATGTTCATTTTAACGATTAATGTTCATATCTTTTACCACACGATCCAAAAAAAAACGAAAACCATTTTAAAAAACTAACAAAAATATTAATTTAACCTACCACACGATCCTAAACACTAACAAAATATTGACTTTTAAACTAATTCCTATATTCATATATTAACCATTTCAAAAAAAGATTTATTGATTTCTAAATAAAATCCTACTAAATCTCCCAAACTAATAAACATAAATATTTTGCAACAACATCACCACAAATATTCTTCAACCATATATCCTTAAGCCTATAAATAAAATCACCAATAAACTAATAATCAATTACCTCCTCTTTGCTACACGTTCTCTGAAAATGGCTCAGCCTCTTCCCATCACCTTTCTAAAAAAACTAAAACCCAACAAAACTCAATGGAAAATTCAAGTTAAAGTTCTACACAAGTGGAAGCAGTACAGTACTAACTCGGGAGAAACGTTGGAAATGGTTCTCGCAGACCAAGAGGTGACTATCTTATGTCCTATTTGGCTGTTCAAGAATTTGTATCAAGGTAAGTCATATAATATCATGTCTTTAAATTGCTTTTAAAAATGTTTATAACTCTGATTTATTAGATATCTAATTTAATCTACAATCATGTAGGTTACCAAATGATGGACTTACTTTAACTCTTTTGGATTCCAAACCACAATATGATATCCTGGCTGTGCAGGATGATTTTTGGAGTGAATGTCAAATCACCCCAATTGATGATTTAAATAATCATACAGAGGTATACAATAGGTTTCAAAATCTGTTATATCTTATGATATTAAAAATAGATTTTTAAAGTAATTGACAAGCTACACTCTTACAGGTTGGAAAAACCAAATTTTTGGGAACAATTACTGCAATACACACAGATTGGGGCTGGTATTACATCAGTTGCAGTAAACCAAAACACAAAAAAGTGTTCAAGTCTATCCCTGGACCCAATGAAATTGTGGAAGTTGACACTAAAACTAAATGGTGGTGTGAAATTTGTAAAAGACATGTCACTGATGTTGTTGCAAAGTAAGTTTTACATCACAAAATATTTTATCAGATATTTTAATCATTTATGTTTTTAATGCTATTCATTTGTTGGTGACATGTTTTTTTTCAATTTTAAAAGGTACAAACTCTATTTAAAGGTGAAGGATGAATCAGGCCAGACTAAAATCATGTTGTTTGGCACACTAGCTAAAGGAATTGTCAAAGAAACTGCTTCTCACCTTTTAAATGGAGCATTTGATGAGGTACTTCCTATAATTAATAGAAATGAAAAGATATGTGCTTTTTGCAAATATATAATTTTTTGATAAGTGGGCTTAAATTTCAAAAATCTAAAAAATGTGATTTACGAAAATACTAGTTTGAAAATAAAATAATGTTTTATTTTATTTTAGTTGGAAAAACTTATGAATTTGGGGTTAACATTGAAAAAGAAAATATCAATGGAGGACATCATACTTTCAAGGTTATCAAAGTTATGACATCAAAAGAAATGCTTGAATGTGACTCTAAACAAGAAGCAGATCTTGAACCAAACCCTTCAGAATTAATTTCTGGTGACCAGGTATAGTTACTCATATATAAGTATATATATATTTGGATTATATATTAACACTATGTTATTAAAAATTTGATATGCATTTATTTTTGTAGACACTAATGTTAAAAAGCAGCCAAGAAACATCAGGATCTGAGAATACCCATGTTCTTACTCCTTCTAAAAGAAAAGATGAAGTTGTTTCTGACCAATCTTCTGTCACTAAAAAGGCACGTTTTAAAGATGTTAAGTTGGAGAATGTTAAGCCCAATTAGGTGAAGGACACAAAGGAACTTGAGTAGTTTGGAACAAGACATCAATTTTCAAACGTGTTTTTTATTATTTTGTTGGTGTTATCGGATTTTTTTAGTTTTCATTTCTAATAATGTTGTTCTATTAGCTGCATTGCATTAACTTTGTTTTGATTTATGAGTTTTTCTAAATAAGTTCACCTTTATCTTCTTCTTATATTTTTTTTACATTATTAATGAATAACTACCACACAAGTATTTTAAAAATAACACAGTCTTGACATTTATATTTTTCACATAATTTTGAAATAGAGATTATTCATGGATTCATTACCTTATCGAAGAATTATCCATGCTATGCTTTGATATTAATATTATAACTTGTAATATAACGGAAAAAAACAAATTATGAAAAAATATGATATCATTAATACCATACTAATATCAAAACTAATTAAACAAACTCGAATTATCATCTTATATAGACTTTCACAAGTTTAAGATTTCAATCGAAAATCTTTGCAAAATAAAATAACAAACACAAGATCTCTTCCTAAAAATCTCCGAGCACATAAAATTATACAAGTTTAAATCAAAACCAATAATAATTAATTTAGCAAAAAACTCGATTTAATGAGAAAGTTTAAGATAATTTAACCTAGATTTACTTATCTCCTATCTTTCATCTACGATTTAAAACAAAATGATCAGAAAAACTGATCATATCTGAAAACACAAAAAATAAATGTGAATGGTGAACTTATAATTCAGAAGATATGGCTTCCCAATTACCATTAAACAGCAGAAACACTACAATCTCACCGAAATCTATATTCAGTAGACTGGTTCAAGATATCACAAAAACACAACATAGTGTACAATTTTCAACAGTTCAAACAAATCAGACTTCTTCATCAACTATCATTAATGGAGATTCTTCAGGTAAGAAATTTACATGAATCAATCTAAAATATATACTTCTACCAATTAATTAACTTTGTTTTGCAGTAAAAAGAGCAGGTACCATGACTGAAGACAATCCTATAACTAAAAGATCTAGATTGAACTATCCTCCATCATGTAAGACAGCTAACCTCAACATTCTAGAGTCAAATAATATATTTTTTAATAATTATTCTTAAGGTGAAAACTAATTGTGACAATTTCGCAATCACAGTTTCAGGAAACCAAACTCTTCAGCTAAAATCTCAAGTTACTGAGAATACAAAAAAAAGAAAACAAGAAGGTCAATTCTCACCATTTAAATCAAATCAGACTTCTTCATCAACTAGAATTGTGGGAGATTATTCAAGTAAGAAATTTACATTAGATAAACATAAACTATGTATTTCTACCAATTATTTACATTTTTTTTTGCAGCAAAAAGAGCAAGAGCAAGTACCATAAATATGAAGAATCCTATAGCTAAAAGGTCTAGATTAAACTATGCTCCATTATTGGTTGCTCAGAAATCTTCAGCAGGAAGACAAACCTTATCAAAAACTCAGAATGAGATATCATTAAAAAAACTAAATTTATATAATGTTCTTTATTTTGATATTCGAAATGTTTATCTATTCTACTCAATCCAGGTTTAAGAGGAATGGCACCACCAACTAAACATAGGAAAGAACAAGAACACAATGCAAGTCCAGAACAATGTGACCCAGGTTCGTTTAATTTTTTAAAAATGATAGTTGGTGTTTTTTTTGAACATCTAATGTGACTTAAATTATTATAACAAATGATCTTTTGGATATAGCAGGAGTTGGCAATGATTCTGAAGAATACCATTTTGATTGTTCTAGCCTAGAAGAAAGCACATCTGAAAAATCTGAAGATGACAAGGAAGAATCAACGTTAGAGAAAAGTTCCAAAGTTTGATATTCAGAACATTTAAAAAAAGGGCAAAGCAAAAAAACAAAACTTTTCAAAGCCATCGTCAATTACTAAAGTGGTGAAAACATATGGTATGATTAACAAATTTAAAATCTCTAAATTGTTATGAAATTTACTTACCCTTTTTAAAAAATTTTGAACTTTCTTTCTTTCATATTTATTACAGTTTATCTAGATCATGGTGATCCAGTTTACAGATGTGACAAATGTGGTGCTATTATGTGGTATGATGAACGTATTAATAGAATGAGAAATGCTAGAAAGCCTATATTTTCGATGTGCTGCTTGCAAGGAACAGTCAAAATACCATTACTCAAGCAGACTCCAGAACTGTTGCGTGGTTTGCTGACAAATGATGATGAGCTTAGTAGACATTTCAGAGCAAATATCAGACCTTACAACATGGTATTTGCATTTACATCTCTTGGTGGAAAGGTATATCGATCAATGCCAAAAGGCCGTGGACCTAAGATGTTTCAACTACATGGATAAAACTACCATAGGATGAGCAGCTTAAAACCTGAGGATGGTGATTTTCCAAAATGTTCTCAACTTTACATTGTCGATACTGAAAATGAAATAGAGAACCGAGCTACAATGTTAAGGTATTTTCATTTTACCACACTGACTTTAAACAATCAGCATCCTCTAAATTTTTTTTATCACTATACCCCAATATAACACAGTTTGTTTTTAAAATCTCAGTAAAGGAAAGAATTCTCAAAATGTCAGTAAAAAGAACAACCTAAGGCGGGAAATCATATAACCAATTATGAAAATGTTGGATGAGGTTAATCCTTATGTTGAAGCTTTTAGGCAGGCCAAAGACAGATTGGAGAGCAGCGACAATACTACATTTCAATTCATACATCTTATTTGGCGTTGCAATATCCTCTACTCTTTCCCTATGGTGAATATGGCTACATACCAAGAATTCAGAAAGGGTATATGGGATTGAACAAGATTGGAAAACCACAGAAATTAAGTATGAGACAGTTCTTCGCATTTCGTATTCAAGAGAGATTAAATGAAAGTCATACACTCCTACATTCTAAGAGGTTATTTCAACAATTCTTGGTTGATGCTTACACAACCATAGAATCACATAGACTTTCTTATATTAGATTCCACCAATCTAATCTTAGAGGGGAAAGGTTTGATTCTCTAAAGGAAATAGCAGCAACGGGCAACACTGATATGTCTGAACAAGGAAACCGTCTTCTTCTTCCAGCATCATTTGTTGGTGGAGTTAGATATATGCAGCAGTTGTACTATGATGCTATGGCTACATGCAAACATTTTGGTTTCCCTGATCTCTTCGTTACATTTACATGTAATCCCAAGTGGCCTGAAATTACTAGATATCTGCAAGCCCGAAATCTAAAGTATGACGACAGGCCAGACATTGTATGCCGATTTTTCAAGCTGAAAATTGATTCACTTATGAAAGATTTGACGGACAAAGAACATATTGGAAAGACAATTTCAAGTTAGCAATTTTAATTTAAAATCCAATTTAGTTTTTACTTCTGATAATTTTCATAATGTAACTATTTTCTAAGAAATGAATTTAACAATTCTATGTTTTTTTTTCCTTTTCAGCTATGTACACAGTTGAATTTCAAAAACGAGGTCTCCCACATGCCCATATTGTTCTCTTCATGCATCCTAGCTGCAAATTAGCCACCTCTGACAGCATTGACAAAATCATATGTGCTGAAATACCAGACCCAATATCAGAACCAGAAATCTATGAAGTTGTTAAAGATTGTATGATCCATGGTCCATGTGGTGCTGCAAATCCAAACTCTCTGTGTATGATCGATGGGAAATGTTCAAAGTTTTATCCAAAGACTCATGTTGCTATCACCAAAGTTGATAAGGATGGTTTTCCAGTCTACATGAGACGTCAGAGTAAAAACTATGTTAAAAAAATGGTTTTACTTGTGACAACAGATATGTTATTCCATATAACAAAGAGTTGTCAGTCCGTTACAAAGCTCATATTAATGTGGAATGGTGTAACCAATCGGGTTCTATCAAGTATTTATTCAAATACATTAACAAGGTTCAAGATCATCTCACTGTATCTGTTGAGCGAGAGAGTAAAACAAGAGCAGATCCACAAGGAAACGAAGCAGAAAAGGATGAAGAACAGCCTAAGAATGAAATTAAAGACTTCTTTGACTGCAGGTACTAGATAATTTTACATTGATTTTACGTAAATTTTCATTTACATTAACAAATGTTTAGGTAAAACCGGATGGGACCAGGAACTAAAAAAAATTGACCCAGTATGTTTAAAAGATCATTGTTAAATATACAGTGTTAAGTTGATTTTTTTTTGTAGATATGTATCTGCTTCTGAATCTGTATGGAGGATTTTGAAGTTCCCATTTAGTTTGAAAACTACACCTATTACCAAGTTAATTTTCCATCTAGAAGGTCAGCACAAGCTTTACTACAAAGGTATCGAGGATGTTAGGGCTGTTCTCAATTGGAAAACTGCGGAACTCTCACAGTTTCTAGCTTGGTTCAAATTAAATGAAACCAATCCTCAAGCAAGGAAGCTCACTTATCAACAAATACCCAATTTCTTTACTTATGATGGGAAGGAAAAGAAGTTCAATGAAAGGAAAACAAAATCTGGGTTCAGCATTGGAAGAATTAACTATGCCTCCCGTAAGATTGAAGATGAATATTATCTGCGGGTTCTTCTGAACATAGTAAAAGGTCCAACCAGTTTTGATGACATCAAAACATATAGATATGTTGTCTACAAAACCTATAAAGAAGCATGTTACGCGCGAGGACTTTTGAACGATGACCAGGCTTATATTGATAGTATCATATCTGCAAGCCAAAAGTTGTTTGGAGATCATCTATGGCGGTTCTTTGCAATTATGCTTGATTCTAATTGCCTATCAATGCCATATAATGTGTGGGAAAAACATGGCATCTTCTATCAGAAGACATTGAACGAAAAAAAAGAAAAGTATCAAACAATCGAGGTAGTAGTAATTCTATCATCTTAAACTCTTAATGCTCCAATTTTAATATACAATTAAAATTATTGTTATATTTCTGGCAGATTGAACGATACACAAAAGAGGAATTTTGCTTTACAAGAAATAGAGGATTATTTGTTGAGTAATGGAAGCTCTTTAAAAAGATTCACATCAATGCCACAGCCATCTAGAGAAGAAGAAGAACAACAATCTAATCGTTTGATTATTGACAAAAAAAGCTATGACAAGGAGCTTCTGACAGTACAACATAAGGAGTGGATTGATATGATCACATCTGAGCAGAAAGGCATATACAACGAGATCACAGATTCTGTTTTTAATAACCGAAAAGGTCTTTTCTTTGTATATGGTTTCGGAGGAACTGGGAAAACGTTATATGAAAAATGATTACAGCTGCAATCCGATAGAAAGGCTCTATTGTACTTAATGTGGCATCAAGCGGAATTGCTTCTCTCTTGCTAGAAGGTGGTAGGACTGCTCATTCCAGATTTGGTATCCCTATCAATCCTGATGATTACACAATGTGTAATATCAAACCTGGAACAGATCTTGCTAATTTGGTCAAACAAGTGTCACTAATTATATTGGATGAAGCACCTATGATGAGCCGATATTGTTTCGAATCTTTGGATAGAAGTTTATCAGATATTATGGGACATGTGGAGAACAAGCCTTTCGGTGGAAAAGTTGTGGTTTCGGGTGGAGATTTCAGACAAGTATTGCTTGTAATCAATGGTGCTGGAAGAACAGAAATTGTTATGGCTGCATTGAATTCAACTTATCTTTGGGATCACTGTAAAGTTCTGAAGTTAACAAAGAACATGAGACTTCTATCAAACAATTTGAGTGCGACTGAAGCAAAAGATATTCAAGAATTCTCTGATTGGTTGTTAGATATTGGAGATGGAAAGATTGCAGAGCCTAATGATGGAGAAGTTCTAATTGATATTCCAGAAGAGTTTTTAATAACTGAAGCAAATGATCCTATCGAAGTCATCAGCAAAAAAGTATACAGAGATCTGTCCACGTTGGAAAAGACAAATGATCCTAAGTTCTTTCAAGTTCGAGCTATTTTATGTCCAACAAACGTGGATGTTGACATCATAAATCAATATATGGTTGACCAACTCCCCAGTACGTTTACATATTTGTATTTATTCATCCATGTTTTTATCTTTTCTAGAAAATATATGGTTGAAAGGATGATTAATATGGCTTTTACTACAGGTGATGAAAGGATCTATTTATCTGCTGATAGTATTTCACTCTAGATTTTCTACACATCATTAAAATCTCTAGGCTACCTAAGCATAGTTTGCATTTGAAGATTGGCACACCAATTATGTTGTTAAGAAACATAGATACTATAGGTGGACTATGCAGTGGAACAAGACTACAAGTTACTCATCTGGATGATTATGTTGTGCAAGCAACTGTTATCACAGGTAGCATAATTGTTAATTTAATTATGTTTCAAATTTTTTACAGATCTTTACTTTGTCCGCTTATACATCGTTGAATATCTTATAACAGGTAAGAGAGTAGGGGAAATAGTCTTAATTCCAAGAATTGTTATAACACCTTCTGACACCAAACTTCCTTTCAAAATGAGACGAAGGCAATTCCCTATAAATGTGGCTTTTGCTTTGACAATAAAGAAGAGTCAAGGACAATCATTAAACGAGGTTGGGGTCTTTTTGTCTAGACCAGTTTGGTCTCACGGATAACTCTATGTAGCACTATCAAGGGTCACATCAAAAAAAGGATTGAAGCTGCTCATAGTTGACAAGGATGGAAAGTCACAGACCCAAACAATGAATGTTGTTTTCAAAAAAGTGTTTCAGAAATTGGTAAGTACAGACATACAATATTGGTAACCTTTTTCATTTTAATAGATGTTTTATGTTTAAAGGAAAAAAATACTTAATTATTATGTTTTAATTAATTATTTGTCTTTTTTCATGTAAACATATATAGCCCAGAGATTGAACAAAATAAAGTTTGCTGGTGAGAGGAATAGAGAGACCAAACGAATGTTAGGTGGAAGAAGAACAGTAGAAGCTTAATAGATCCTGTTGCTAGGAACTTATTTTCTTTTTGCTGAAGTTGTTTTACAGTTTTTGTGTGACTGTCAATACTAGGCAGAGTAATTTTTAAAACACTCTAATTGTTTTTTGATTCATTAAAAAATACCCATGTTCTAAGGCTATTCGTATCTACAGAAATTTTAATTCTTAACCACATGAAAGAATCATTCAAAGGAAGAGTTATGAAGACAAACAATTATGTATTCTAACTAAACCAGAATCTCTTAACTTATGCACACAAACGATTATGTATTCTAGCTAAAACAGAATCTATTAAGTAATGCATCAATCCGGTTGAAGTTAAGGGATTGTTCCTCACATACCTTAAATGGGTTATTCGTCATTACAAGGAAGTGACTGGTCACGGATTTTGGTTCAACCTTCAAATAATCTCCTCAATAAAAAAGGTTAGAATGTATTTACGAAACAAAAACACAGAATCTCTACAATCCAATATGGAGAAAAGAAAAATTACCGGTTTAACAAGAGAGTATGATAATATTATTCATAGCTTCTGATGGCTTTAATTAGAAATATGTCCTTAACCAACCTACAGAAATCATTGATAAATAAATGAGAAATCCCAAAAGACAACAAACTGAAATATAAGCTGCTCTTTCAATGTTTGAAAAATCAAAACTTAACTTGGGTACTAGGAAGGACGAAGACCAGTAGCTATTATAGACGATCAATATCCAAATGTAGTCCACAACATACAAGTTAAAACAACATAATTCGTGAGAAAAACAGGAAATTAAAATGTTAGGAGAAACTATACTTAAAATCAAGGAAAAGAGTTAAATCAGACAGACCTGGCTCAAAGCACAATGAAAGGGCCCATCCTAGACGTTACCAAACGTTAAAATATTTTCGTAGTTTGAGTAGATGAGGTGTCGGTGGATCACTCTGTATTCTTGGCAAATGGCAAATGGATCTCTCTGTCTTTGACAATAACGTTTTTATCAACTCTCACCTACAACACAGTATATGAGCATTGGATTTCACTCATCAAACAAACTCGAGCTAAGCTTTGGCATATGAAAGCTTATAATTTACTTAGCCAAAAGCAAACTTGACACACAGACATTTTAAAGAAATATGAATCACTTCTGTACATCAAGTAACATAGTTGAAGCTTGATTGTTTTCTGATTAAAAGAACATACCTTTTATAAGAAACTATAACTGAAAAATGAAAACTGAAGTAATTTAAGCACTTACAGCCATAAAAAACGAAGACTTGCTTTCTCTATATTGTGTGTTATGTGGTTCCTCGCTGAACCTCTACCAGATAGCTTTAGGATGTCGCATAGTAATATATTCCACTATTATGAAAGTTTGCACTTTCTTCCACTTCTAGAGCAGACGAAACAGCTCCTTTTCCAGCCAATCCTTCAGGATCTTCTTTACATGAGGCTTCTAACTGTTTCCCATTCAAAATTATTAGAGAAGGAACCATAACAAGAGTCAACAAAATATTTATCATCTCCAAAACGTGGCTAATGATCTTAAACAGATTCACTTCCCACCTTCTAATCAAGAATCTCGAATTCTATCAATATCGATTGACCGTGCCGGGCCCCTCAGAACATTGTTCTCCATCTTAATCAATGATTCCAGCGCCAGTTCCCGGAGAACACGCTCCAACGGCCACACTCAAAGCCACTCACGTGCAGCGAGAAGAACCAGACTGGATTGGTGTGATGTAGGAAAGACTAAGAGACCTAATTCCGAACAACAAAGAGAAAAAGCATTGATGATAGATTTGTCACTTAGTCTAAAGAAAATTTGAAGGGAGGTTGAGATTTACCTAAACCAAGAGAAGATATACAGTTTGATGAGTTGAATTGATCGGAGATCACAAGCAGTTTCCGTAAATTGGAGTCGGCATGCAATTGGTCACGATTAGTGAAGCAGTAAAGACAAGAAACATCTACGGTTTGTTTGGTTTAGATCGGAGAAAGCAAGAAAATAACAACAATCGTATGAAAACGAAATTGGAGAACTCAAGGAAAGAAGAAGACTTCTTTTTTTCGGCAAAGGATAAGAGAAGAAGAAGATATACATATGTGTGGTTGATAGTTTATCAGCTTTTTAAAATTTTTTTAAAAAATAGATTAAAATATATAGTTAAAAAATAACTAACAAATGAAACTAAGACTTTTTATAAACCTAAGACTTAAAAAAAATTAAGGTCAGAAATATTCGTTAATTATTTTAATAACCTTTAAATTTACAAAAATCAATCTGATAATAGTTAAATGTTCATAGCCCAACAGTAATTGTCCATCCATTTTTAAAAAAAGTGGAAAAATTCTATTAAAGTGAAAAATAATATTAAAGTGAAAAAATAATACAATTACACTTACAATTAACACAAAAATAAAAATTATAAAACTTATTCTATTAAATCAAAATACAATTCACATACAATACGATTTTTATAACACCAATCATGATATATAAATCTCATAAAATACAAACTTTCAAATATCAAAAATAATAATACAGAGATTAACAAAGAAAAAACAGCATATGATATCATGATAATAATTATTATATTATTCATCTATATAATATTTAATAATTATTAGTTATGATTTTAAAAAAGAGAAATTTGCCCTGCAAGTAGAGCAGGTAGAATCCTAGTATATATATTATGTGATAAAAACCCTAAAACTTTTTTTTTCTGCAGTAAAAACATAAATTTGACATATCAACCATGAAAACTTTAAATAACCATCAGAAAATATTAAATTATTGATCGTATAGAAATAAATTAAATTAATATATAACTATATGAACATGCGACGAAGTGCAGATGTTAATTACATGAGCAACAAACATGCGACGATGTGCAGATTTTAGTTACATGAACAATAAAAAATGTTATTATGCATGCAACAACATGCGATTCACGTTAGAAATATATGAAATATAAAAAGTTAGAGTAAATCATGATCATGAGGCTATATGAAATTAATTTTTAAATACTATCAAGTATTAGCACATGTTCATTAATGATTTGCGAGGAATAAAATAATATAACATGTATGATGAATCGTTTTAGTAAAAAAAACTAATAACGTTAACAAGCGAACGTAATAATGAAAACCGATTGACTTTTGATGATGTTAAACAATAAATCAGATTCGTATTATATGATCAAAGCAGGTAATAAAATATTTGCATTTGCTTGTTAATAAGCAATAGAATACTAGTTTGATTATAATCATTATAGGTCATAGATTTACTAACCTCGTTAATGGAAAAGAGAAAGCGAGAAAATTGGATCGAGGTTGAGATTGAGACGACAGATTCGAAGAAGGTATGACTCAGTTAGTTAGAATCATTTTTTGGTTTGTTTTTAGGGTTTTACTGTTTGTTTTGTATTTATTTGTGTGTTTTAGTCTGTAATTTTTTTATAAAAAATGATGTTATTCTAAGAATGAATCTATTAATAAAAATACTATATAGTAACTTAAAGTTATAAAAATAAAATTAAGTATCACACTAAAATAGATTTTAATATGATAAATTGAATATTAATGTAAAAATAATATATTTTTATAAGTTTAACATGTATAAAAAGAAATAACTATACTTTGTGGAAAAAGATGAAAATTAAATTAAATATGATATTACAATACATTTAAAACCATTTAGAAATATAAAATTAATCATCATGTTTATTTACAACATGTATAATTTTTTTTATAAGTTTTAATTTAAATCTAAAAGATAGTTATCAATAAAATTTTCAGTACAATAAAAATATTAGTGGTAAAACATTAATGAATCTTAATTTAAAGTTAAAATAAAATATTATAATCATATATTAGTATATTACTTTACCTATATATATATAGATTTATGTAATTATTAATTTATAATATTATTGAGACCATATTTTTACACATAATTTTAAATTTAAATCTAAAAGATAAATATTGATAAACATTGACCCGATTTAGGATTGGAGAAATTTATTAATTTATCGAGGTTATTAATCTATCAAGTATAATTTTATAGAGATTCTACTGTATATATATATATATATATAT
>ASZH01045215.1:0-14018 GCA_000411075.1 Sisymbrium irio | reverse complement strand
AAATATTTATTATATTAATAAAAGGAAAAGTTACATAAAATAACAAAAGAACAATATTAAAACTTTATTTAAATATTATTTTTACTATATTGTTATTACTATATTTTTAATGATATTATTTGTTATTTTATTATATTTTATCTTTTATATATATTATTAATACATTTTAAGTTTTATATTTAATTTATTTTATATTTATAATTATATTTGAAAATATAATATTTCATATAAGTGTTAACTTATTTCATTTATGTATATAATAAGATTTGTTAAAGTTCAAGGACCACTTTGCTAATAAAAAAAGTTCAACACTAAAATGAGTCTGTGAACAGTGTTCCCTCAAGTTTGGTGTAATACTGTTCAAAAATTCATTTTTTCCCTCATTTTAGTGTACCATTGGAGAGAGGTTTCCCTAATTTTTTAGTGTTTTCCCTCATTTTAGTGTACTATTGGAGATGCTCTTACACATATTATATGGATGTGCTACTTATTATTATGTCTTCGTATGTTACATCGTCAGACGTATTTGCTTACTCTATGATCTGTTCGAATTTATGGCTTCTTTTTGATTAGAATATGCGTAAGATGTTATCAGTGATAGGGTACTTTTGAAAATATCCCAAAGTTCTACTTTTTACCTTAGTAATAAGTTTTACCATCCATTTTGAAATTTAGATGGATCACATATATTTTCTGAGTGCATGCAGATGTTCTTTGGCGTGTGGTTATGAAATTATACACACCAGTGAAAGAGAGTCTGGTAACGGTTGAGTCGAAGGAGTCAGATAAATTGGATTAATTCAATTGCATTAAAAAGGGGTTTGGATGGGTCTTCAATTTACGATTATCTCTTTAAATCAATACATAAATGCACCCACAAATCAAAGAATAAAATGCATTGTATTCTGTGACCAAATCAAAGGAGGCCTCAATTCTTGACTTGAACATATTCTAAATTGAGGTTTTTGAAAGGGAATTTTGCCTCGGACGATGTAATTCTCCTAGAGTGATGGAGTAAGAGCTCATTGGGGGATCTCATAAAAAAAAAAATATTTGACACAGTCCATCTTCGTAGGTGGTTGTGCCTTTTGTCTATCTTTACCCTGATGTGTTCACAATAATAAACGATTTATGTTTATTGATTTTTGTCCCAAATACGATGTCTTTTACTCAACCTGCGTAAGCAAGAAGATCTGAAGATGTACAACTCATAAAACTCTATTAAGAGAAAGCTCTCGAACTGACTCATTATAATATATAAATGAGCAGTATTTATATTGAATTAGCTAAAAAAGTTTATTTACATCATCACCATGTTATATTATGAAACCAAACAATCCAAACAAAGCCCAAATTACTTTAGCAAGACGAAAGAGGTTATAAAATTACTAAAAAAACTAACTGACTCAGTTACACAAAGTCTAAAAAAAGTTATCCATCTAAGTCATTACACCCGCTAAAGTTTTCCCCTGAATTTATACAATGGTTCATAGGAGATATTTGAACTTTATTTCAATTGCATATACAAATGTAGTAATAATAAATATAAAAAAAACAAAATAAAGTTTTGTACAAAAAGAACCCGCATGTACACAACAATAGTTTATTACAAGTTTCAAGTAACAAAGCTTTTTAGAAAGTTGATAGAAATGGAGAGTTGAGGAAAGAGGTAAGATGATATACTGAAATTTGTGAATTTCAAAAGTCATAAGAATATATATATACAAAGCAAAAAACAAAGCATAATTCTTATCATGAAAAATAACGAGCTACGTGACTAACGTCTTTGTCAAGGGAGTAGGAGGGTTGAGAAAGGATATAAACAGTCGAAGGAACGACAAGTATGGTTTGAATTCAGTTTTCATTGTTCATTCTGAAAGAAAATCAAAGGAGAAGTCGAGGAGGGTAATACTATAATAACTAAATGGTCCCTAACTAAATTAAACTTTTACATACGTTTTTATAACAAAATAAACTATGGTTAAATAGAGCTTTGACAAAGGGAACTACCAGAATTATGACTGAACAACTTTTGAAATTATTAGGGGTTAGTCCGTGCTACGCGCGGATTGTGTTTTTTTTGTTTAATTATTTTTAATTATATAAATGTTTCTTTATTGTTTTCAGTTTACTTGTATTTTTGTTTTGTGAAAGTTTATGCATTTATATTAGCATATTTACGTTTTTGAATGGTAAAAACATTGTTTTTCTATTTTTTGAATAATGGGATTTTTTATTATTTTGTAAAAGGGAGACATATATTAAATTTATTGCTGAAAAAGTCTTGTGTTTCTTTTTTTTTCCTTGCTGATGAAAGTCTTGTGTCCATTGTAGCCTCTGATAGCACTTATTGATTTATCCAAGTAGAATCTAGTTGCTGGAGTTGAGGCTAGAAGTAATTTCCCTAAAATGTATTTAACAATTTATTTTCAGATACTTGTAATGATTATAATAGATAACTGAGTAAATATGTACTTACCTTTATATGTTTTAGGATTGATACTTGTCACAAGAATAACTGAGTGTTTTCGTTCTTTAATACTTATCAATTTCCGGAATATCGAAGCTGGTTCATCCCATACAGATAATCGGACAATTGGTGACCTGCCAAGATATTGATAAGTTTGTGAGTTTCGTACAATGTTGTAATGTAGGAATATAAGTTATGCTTGTACCTGTGTAATTGTATTCCAATTACAATCTCTGTTTTTGCTTCTGTGTTTTTGAGATTTGTTCCTTGTATTATTCGTATCTTTCCGAGCACATCTTGTATGGTAATGTTATGTATTAGCAAGTATAGTATATATATACATATTGATATGGCATGGTAAGTATAAGATATTTTACAATTACCTGGTAGTTCTTTTTTGCTATCTTGCAGGCATAGAAGTTGACTATACTTTTTAACCCAGAAATTGTTGTTAGGTATACTGGGTAAATTATCCTTTAGTGGGAGTATTGTTGTCCTTGATGACATTTGGACGACACACTGATGGGATGTGAGCTTGTATTTGTTGTTGTTTGGATATACGATGAAGTTTGAGACTTCATATATTGCTCCTTCTTTTATAGCAGGTTTATTGTGCTCCACATCCGAGTATCGTCTTCTTCCCTCTATCATATTTCCTTGTTTGTGAAATTAATTTCCAAAATAAGGTAGCGATTGTTTGTTTAATAATAATGAACACTTTATTTACCTTTATGTCTGAGAAAAGTACAACGACTCCCAAGTTTCCTTCTGTTTTGGTGTGATTTTGTATTTCCCACATTCGATTGATTCGCACAATGATTGTCCATTTGGATAGGCCTTCTATAAGGTTTTGCAAATCAGTTGTTATCAGTTTTGTGGTCGACATCTTCATCCCTAAAAGCATTGGAAGATATTTGTTAGATCTTTTTGGGACGTTGGTGTCATTTTAATAGTATCTGTAATGTAAATCGTACCTGTGATTCCTACCAGTTCTTTTTTTTTATGTTTTATTTCTCTTTGCTTTTGTTGTGCCATGTGTTTATCCTGTTAACCATGAGGTAATTCGAGATTTAGTATTTTATTTTTTTGGATGATTAGAGTGATGTGGGAAAACAATGTTTAATGGTTGATTTTTTTTTTTTTTGATCTCCCATGTTCTTTTGGGAAATTGATTGTAGTTTTTATTTTGTTTTACCGTCTTTATGCTTGTATGTGTGGTGTAAATAATGTTTGTTTTTAAAATATAAATTATTTGTGATAAAGCAAGTTTAGTGAACCACCGATTAATAATTTGATGTAAATATATTAATAAATAGTTGGAGCGTACCTGCATGGTTTCATGTTTATACAAAACCGTATATGACATAACTAAATTCATAAGTTTTTTCTCCAACGTGGCTAGTTGGTCGTTATTCGCGTTGATGTTATCATTGAGGTGTTCGATTACCTCCTATGAAACACATATAAGCAAGCAGTTGGATTGTTTGTTTAATTTAAATAGTAGATAAGGAGCGTCGGAGCGATAATATTACTTTAATGGCTTCTATGTGTGGGGATTTTGCAGCGTCATCTGATAACCGTTTCAAACAACTTGTTTGCAGCGCCGCCTTCTCAGTTAAAAGTTTTTTCTCTTTCCTCAGAAGATCCAATACCTCGCTCAGTTTATTGGTTCCCTATAAACATGGTACATGTATCTTTAAAAGCGTAGAGTAGAGAGTGAATCTGTTATAATGAATCTGTTTTTTTAATTCAAATCTTCGTACCTGTTGACGATGAATTTCATGATAAGTGTTTTGTAGATGCTCCCTGTCTTCCGTAGGATCGTAGTGTTGCTCCATTGAAGGCATGGTTTGAGACTCTTGATTTGTAAACTATTGAATAGTATTTCTATCAATGGTATAGGAAAGGAAGGAAAGTTGTGAACATTGTTATTCAGTTAAATTATTTTTTATTAGTGGGTGAATTTGAATAGTAGGCGAAGGGAATAAAATATTCATTTTTCTTTGTCCGAGATTTGATTGTCAATCATAATCTATTACCATTATTGTTATTGCCATTGTTATTGTCAAGAATGATACAGTAACTGTTATGTATAATACAGCGAATCTGTGGCGCATACTATGTTTTGATTTATTGAATGAATGACTTAGAGAAATTGTTGGCCATCTTTCAAATAAAAATGGTATACTGAACTTATCATTGGTTTTCCTATTTGGTGATTAATTATGTGGATTTCGGTTATATCATAACTTATGAATTGAACCGAACCGTATTCGGTTTAGCTGGTTTCGGCTGAGAGTAAAAGTTCAATTTTAAGACCAAACCCGACAGAAGTAACACAAACTCTCACAGTCTCCTGAAGAGAAAGCGAAGTACTGAGATTCGTACTCTGAAGAGATTTTTGCTTCGTATATGGGTTTTTCTGTTTCTTATATACAATCTTCAACCAACTTCGTTCGTTTTTCTCGGAGAGAAGGTTAGTGTTTCTATTTAGTAGTTCTCAGGATCATAAAGTAAACCTTAATTTTTCTATTTTCATAATGACATTTTTTTTTTTTTGGATTTTGTTTTTGCAAAGCAGAGGGTCTTGGAATGGGCCATTGAGTGTTTGGTTGCACATCGAGTGGAGCAGGTTGATGTATCCTTTGAGGATAAGTCGTGGGTGGAGGCGATTAATCGGCCGAAAGTGTGGCCATCTTTCAGAGCGCGGTAGTGAGAGAGTTTGAGCCTTTGTGTTGTTTTTGTGGTGTCGTCTTGGTGGTAGTTTTTAGGTGGTGTGGCCTCTGTTTACCTTCTTGCAATCTCTCTGTGCATTAGTTGGTAATCGTTGATGTGTCTCGGCTTTTCCTGCAATTTATGTTTGAAGTGTTCAGGCAATCTTTGGAGTGAGTCCTGTGGTTTCGGAGGGTTTCTTATTTCAGTTGAACCTCTATCTCGGTGCTTTCGTTGTATTCTGTTGAAACCTTTGTGCTGTGTTCTTTATAATATAATCCTATTAACGACAAAAAAGAAGAAGAGTAAAACTGTTTATTCAACCAAAATACATGTAAGCTTTTAAATTTGCACATATATAGCTGCAATCAAATAAAACTATTAGTTAGTCTTCTATTTTAAAATTAAATTTTCACTTACATACTAATTTAAAATTGTTATTTCAATAATATCATAATTTTATGTAAATTTTGCAATTTAATTCAACTATAAGAAGTTTTTATTTGATTTAAAAACACCAAAAGCTGATTATGTAAATGTTGGAAATTATAAATTTATTTGGATAATTTTTTGTGCTGTGTTTACAGTATCATACATGAAATTATAAGCTGTTGACTGTAAGAAAATGATTATATGAATTTGAATGTGGATATAAAATGTAAAATGATTTTAAAAATTATAATCATAAAAAATTTTATATAACAAAAATAATAAATGAACAAAATATTAATAAATTACAAAAAATCTAAGAAAATAATTTATAATTACTATTTAAAATAATTTCTAAATCCTATAAAATATAATTTATAGTCAATATTATAAAAAATAAACTTTTGTATATATATATTTTTTTTTTTTGTTAAATGTTCACGTAATTCAAGATGCATAATATTCAGAATTAGCATAAATAAGATAAATGCTGTGATAATGTAAAAGATTGACAGGAAAAATTATGTTTTTATGAAATGGTGCATTGATAGGTTGGAGTTTTTATTTATTTCAAAACTGAATTGTTTTTAAAAATTTACAAAAACTTTTAAAGTTAAAATATCATTTGTTTAATGAAAAATTTTTAGTTGATAATAAAATAATTCTCCTAATTCTGTGTTTTAGAACATTAGGGTTTTCAGTTTGCGAAAATGAATTGGTAATCTAAACCACAAACTTGTAAATGTTTAACGAAAAGGAAAAATATTATTCATGGCAACCGATGCAGTCTTTCTAAAATAGCATAAACTTAGAGAGGAAGACATAAAGATAAAGAGATAGTAGTTTTTGGATTCTTCACAGATCTTCTGCCCTACATATCGGGCAACTTTGTTTTGTATATAACCAAGTCACAATGCAGTCGTTGTGATATGTGTGGTTGCATTTGAGTCTGTTGATGTGGGTTGTTCCTCCAAGAGTATCGAAACAAATTGGGCATTCCTCCGTTTCCTCAGTTTTAGTTGCCAACCTTTTGGACGTATCTAGGTCCGCTACCAGTAAGTCCGTGTCGATTCTTGAGATTGCATGTCTGTTATAATCTGTTACTGTAAAGTAGATAGTGTTCGTTGTACCTCTTTCATCCTGTGTTGTTAGTTGGACAGCATGAATGAAGTGAAGTAGGTCGTCAATCATCCTTTCTGCATCTGCGTCCCCTATTTCATGATAAGAGAGAAGGGCTTCATAGTTTCCTCTCAATGTTGCAGGCGATGGGCCGTCGGCACCAAAGGCTGTCTGTATGACGATGTCATTCCCACGTGAGGTTGGTCTTCTGATCCTTAGATGGATGATGCTGTTTCTTTGGAAATCATTAGGGTGGGTTTGATATGAGAGATTATAGGTTAGAAGTGTGTCTGCCATGGTTTCTGGGTTTGTCAAATTACCGATGGTTTGTGTAGATTTATATATGTATAAGCATTGTAATCAGGGGTAATCAATAGGACGTTAGTGGCGTTTGGTGTTAACATGTTTCGGTGAAAACGTATAGGACTATGAAGTTGATGACTGGGAAGTCTAATCGAATGGTTTATGATTCTTGTTTGAAACGTTCGGTGAGGAAGAGGACGTTATGATCCTTAAGGTTTTATTTGGAGGTTTTTTCGTTTTGCGCTTGATCTCTATATCTTCTATTAATTTGTGGTTGTTTTTGATTTGTGTAATGGGTTTTGGGTTTGGCCTTTTATGAATATAACGGTTGCAGATTTGTTTTTTATATTATTTGTTTTTTTTGTGGGTTTGTGCATGAGGTAGCTTGAAGAGGATACTCATCTTATTGAATTTATTAATAAATGTGTTTCTACGTTAATAGTGGCGTCGTTAAATTAAAGTAATGAAATAGATTGGTATGAGACCCAAAATGATCGTCTGTATTTGCTGGGCATTATGTTAAATTAATCTACGTCAATGTTTTAGAAAACAGCAGGGGAAAGAACAATTTAAAAGAACAATTTACGCTAAAGAAATTGCCCGCTAATTTATCTTTATCTATGGATTTGAAGAAATTTGGTTTGGCAGACAATTTAGAGTTAAACTAAATGAGGTCTTTCTTCGGATAGGAAATTATTTGGAGCGGCATTTATTCAAAACTACAATAACCATAGAAAACAGTTTTGGTGGAGTAATGGTATTCCGAGCAGGCAGGTTAGTGGCAATGGTTGAATTGTTTGTAGGTGTTGATGGTCCCCGATCTTTTGTAGCTCCTTATCAAAAACGTCACTACACCTGAAGACATGAAAATATCAATTAGTAATTGGTGGATGTATCAATGAAATTATGTAGCGTTATTAATTTATATTTTTTTGTCATTAATAGTCGAAATAACAAATACCCGTGAAGAAAGAAGTAATTCCTGGTAAACTCGAATCCTTCGCCCCTGTATATATAGAGTACGTATTAAGATAATGTATGTAGCATATATTAATTTTACTGTACGTATAAACTTATTCTATTTCCCTATATAAAAATCGCAAACCTTTTTAACGGGGATGTTGTTGAATATTTCTTTGTAGACGATGTTATCAACTCCATCATTTGGATGTTCTTCTTCTTGCAAGATGCTCAAGCCTTCGGGTGATGTTACCCTTGAAAATGCAACATACAATTGGCCATGGCTGAAAACCGGTTTTGGCAAATACAATACAACTGATTTCAAGCTTTCGCCTTGGCTTTTGTTGATCGTCATAGCATAGCATACTCTTATTGGAAATTGTCTTCTTTTGAGTGTGAATGGTTGGTCTGATAGTGGTGGAGATAATATGATTCTCGGTAGGTTGACCAAATATCCAACATGTGTCCCCGTGACTATCTCAGCTTGGATCACCCGTTCTCCCAATTCAGTTACAATTAATCTTGTTCTATTGCACATACCCTATCTTTGGTTAAGGTTTCTCAGCAGCATAACAGGGATGCCTATCTTTAACATGATTTTATGTTGAGGCAAACCTGGGTAATCTAAGCTGTTCAAGTACTCTGACGGATATAGCGCTTCATAGTCAAGTCCCTTTGTATCTGCCTTTTCAATGGTGTCATAGCTTAGATATTCTTTTGCTTCTCCTGGTGCTTGAGATAACATATATTGATTTATCTCGTCGACAGTTTCGTTCCGTGGAGTGAGGATAGCTGTTTCAGTTAAAGATTGGGAGGTGGTTTGGGATTTGTTGTATGTTGAATACATTGCCTCAGTAATTTGTCCCAGTGGATTTTCCTTGTGCTTCATGAGGAAGCGTTTTTCAACAGCCACAACATCCCGTTCATCTGCTGTTTTGTCTTTAATCTCGTAAGCCTTTGGTGCGGTCCCATCTCCGACGCTTAGCAACCATTTTGAAAATTTTTATTCTGACGGGTGTAGTCTCATGTTCTTTTGTAGAAGGAATACGTTGCATTCATTCCACAAGTATGATTGACTTATTGATGCCAGGACTGTATCTGCTCGCGTTCCATGCGGTATTACCGGAAGTATTTGTCTAAAATCTCCACCAAGTAGAACTGTTTTTCCCCCAAATACTTTGTCGCACGCGGTTTGGTCTTTAGTAGACATTAAATCCCTTAATGTCCTATCTAGGGCTTCGAAAGTGTGACGATGAGACATTTGAGCTTCATCCCATATAATTAGATCAGTTTTGAATATCAACTCTGCAAGCATTGTACCCGTCTTTATGTTGCATACTGAATCTTCTGTTACTTGTAGGGGCAGTTTGAATCTTGAATGAGCTGTTCTTCCGCCAGGTAGAAGAAGTGCTGCAATACCCGATGAAGCAACCGGTAGGACGATTCGTTTGGTGGATCTCAGTTTTGATATTATTGTCTTAAAGAAAAATGTTTTTCCTGTTCCACCAGCACCATTGAGGAAGAATAGTTTCCCGAGTTTTTTGTCTACCGAATTGAGAACAGCATCATATGCCTTCTTTTGCTCAGAATTCAATCTGCCACGATTTATTTCATGCTCCTCGAATTCTTGTTTGGGATTGTATCGGTATTTCTCATTTAGCAGACTGTTCCCTAATTCTTTTATGATGCTTAAATTGGGTGTAGGCATTTGCTTGCAATCAGTGAGGGACCGTTCGTGTTGGCGGAGTAGTTTCTCGATCTCAATTAAAGTATATTGACGGAAATCCTCTTCTTCCAAATTCAGCTTCTGAAACCCAAGTTCCCTACGTTGCTTGTTTTGCATGTCTTCAGACATTGCTTTCCAACAATTTTCCCACAGACGAACTGGCTGGTTAACCTCACAGTAGATGAGGAGATTGACAAACAAATGTCGTAGCTGATGTGGAGTTGACCACCTATTTGCTTCATTTATTGCCCTTTGCCACTCCTTGTCATTTTCAAGTAAACCTCGAGCATAACATGCTGCTTTGTAACTATCTTTCACCTCACCATTAACCTTGAGGAAATCTCCGTAGCATGTCGGTCCTATTACGACGTTCACCAGAATCCTAAGATAGTATAAATTTCCAGCGGATGGATGGATGTTTACTATTCTGCCTATTGTATTTCCTCGTTTTCTTTTATGCCATACTTTTCCGTTATCGTCCCAGACATAGAATTTCGGGAAGTCAATATAAAGCAGCTTTCTAGCTTCTGGGCATTTTTCATTCATCACCATCCATTCAGTGAACATTGTTTTTTCGATACCATATCTGGTTATAACTCGGTCGAGATGATCTACTCCTCTATATGTGACGCTGTGTTGGTTTTCCAGATGAACTATCAGTTTCTGCACTGCTGGTTTTCGTTTGTGAATATGAAATCCAAATGTACGCCACATTGCTTCGCATGCTGATAAATATCGACAATCAAGATACTCTTTTATTTCATCCCTTTCGTAAACCACATTTTCTGCAGCTTGATCATTCTTTGTACCCTTTTTCCCTTCTTCAATCAATATAGTAGCCTTATCTACTCCTTTTGTAATATACTTGAAAAGATATTTGACAGCGTTTGTCGTGTTGCACCACTCTACGTTAATGTGTGCTTCATATTTTTTCAAGATTTCGATGTTATGTGGAATAACAGATCGGGCATCCAATCGTGTTCCTCCTTTCAGGACAAACTGATCATTCTGCTCGCGTGGACGGTAGATAATGTATCCTGATTTGTCGACAGTCGTATAATTATTATACTGACGTGGATATTTTTTTGTGCATACCTTCTTATCCATGCAAGGCGAGGATGGTCTGTCACGTCCACATGGTCCATGCATCATGTGTCTTTCCACCAATTCGAAGCCGAGGGGATCTTCTGTTTTGTTTGGTAATTCGGCAGAGATAATGGCGTCGACATCATCTGCTGTTGGTGTCTTCGGTGCTTTTTCCAACCATAGAAGCATATGAGCATGTGGTAAGCCTCGCTTCTGGAATTCTATTGTGTATAGAACTGTAGCAGAGAAGAGAATTTTTTTTTAGAGATCTTATTTGTGGGTATTAAATTGTGTTCTAGGTTATTACGAAGTATATAATCGACAAACATCCAGAAATATATGGATTGAAGAAGGTGCCTTCCTCAAGGTCTTTGAATAGCTCGTCGAGTTTCAATTTAAAAACCCGACATTCAATGTCCGGTCTGTCATTTCCAGATAGACCCCCATATGTTGCCAGATGGTCTTTTATTTCTGGCCAGTTTGGATTAGCAGTCATTGTGATGAACAGAGTAGGGTTCCCATATGTTCGACATATTGCCATGGCATCATGATATTTCTCTATCATGTATCGTGGTCCTCCAGTAAAACTTGATGGTAAGATTACCCTTTGCCCAATTTTTTTAGCATAAGTAATACCCTTCCCAACCGCATCGAAGATATTGTTGTATAAGTCTGCCCTTAGTTGATCTTGATTGTTTCTAGCCCATCGAAGTCTTTCTTGCTCTATGGCCGTGTATGCATCTACTGCATATTGGTGAAGCAAACGGCCCCCTTTGATAATGGTCATTCCCTCAGGCAATCTAGTATGTATTTGGTATGCATAAAATTCTCGAATACTGATGAAAGTTCTTTTTCTTTCGCCTGACTGTGTTACAGCATGGGGAATCTCTGTGTGGAATCCATATTCTCCATAGGGGAAGAGGAGAGGGTACTGCAAGCTCATAAATAAAGGATGGTCATCCCTTATTTCTTGCAAGTGGTTTGATTGCAATTCTAAGACGACATCTAGATATCCCGTAGTCGCTGTCATATCACCGAGAATCAAACCTGCAACTTCACTAATCTGTGGTAGATCATACTGCCTCCCTGCTCCTTTTTGACCGACCAGCCTTATTGTTAACTCTCGGTAGGAATTTGAGTTGTAACGATCTCTGGCTTTTCGGAAAAATTTACCTAAGCAGTTGTTTTCATCAAGCATCTGTATCAGGCCGCGCACTATTTCCTCGTCAAGGTCTCCAGACTTATTTTTCGGCGGCATCATCTTCATACGATTAGAGATTTCATTCTCTGTGTCTACGATCCACATCTGTAAGAACTTAGGGGGTTGACCCGCCATGGGTATGAGAGATCCTATACGGTGATGGAGTTGGCCGTGTATTCGATAAGTTGGAGGGCCATATCCCGATGTAACACTGTGGTCTATACTTGCTCCCACCGACGTGAAAGCAAGTAAGGAGTTTAGAACTCGTATTTTGTTACGGAAATGGATACTCTCGGCATGTAGTTTCTGGAGATATTGAGGTGGTTTTTTTATAGGAGGAAGTTTGACACGGCCTTGTTGACAGCAGATAGTGTAAACTGGCTCGCCTGTTTTGATATCGTCTCCAGTTTTCTCCGAATACCATACCAGAGCTTTGCAGTTTGTGGGTTTTCCGCAGCTAGTGAAGCTGATTTACAGGGATAGTTGATGTTAGTATATTTTTAGTTTTTTAAGGAAGACGATGAAAGTATACAGTATAACTGTATAAAGTTTTGGAAAATTAATAATATGTATGAAACAAAATATTAAATTTTTGTTGTCACAAATAGTTTTGATTTAATAAATGTTAAAACTTGGTAGAAGAAATTATTTTTATGGACATCTCTATGTAATTGCCTGATCCCAACAATAATATAATTTTTCAAATTGGTAGGTTTATCAATGAAACTTTTCTTTATGATTTTGTTTATGTTTTATATCTAATTTGACATATTATATTGGAAATTGTTAGTGCTGTCTGTTTTCAAGATCTGAACCCCAAACTTAAAATAGTTGCATACATAATTGTTTTTTTTGTGTTTTAGATTTAGTTTAGATTTAAACTTATGAAGATTAATTTCTTTTGTATGGATACTTAATATATGTTATTAGAATCAATTCTAATGTACTAAGTAAATTTTCCTTTAAAATAAAGTTTCTGAGATGTTCTTTTTAATTATTAATAAATTTCTGTAATAATTAGCATCGTTTCATATTAAAATTTATGGTTTGAAACATTGTTCGTAATATTTCTCTAATTTATGGATATATTAATAATTCACTAAACACATCTATTTCCAGATTCGAACTTTTAATTGTAATAGGTTTTGCTGTACCTTTTTTAAGTTTTTTTTCCTTGCGCGATATTCCCTTCGAGCTTGTAGATGCTTCAGCTGTCAATATTATAAATTTATGATAGTTGTTTTAAATTTTGTTTATATTAAATGTAAGCGATAATATATTGAAAAATGTTCTTGTATTTGTAACTTACCTTGTTTTTTAGTACTTCTTTTAGAGAAAATGATTGCCCGTCTCATCGCTCGTGCATTTTTGCACCTGACTGTACGGTGATTTTTCTTTAGTTTCATAGATTATATATATATAGAGTTATGTGAAATTTTATTCGTAGAATGTCTTACTATATTTCGAGCATCTGGCACAACCACCTGCATTTTTATAGTAATTTGGTAAACATTTTTGGTTTGTTATTATTAAATAAGCAACTACAAAGCTAAATTGAAGTTACTTACAATCAAAATACTTCCGAGTTTGAAGTGGAGGAGTGCGTCTTATTTTGTTATGTGTAGCTGTATAAACAGTGTGTAGATATTTCATAGTGAAAGAATGAACGATAGCCCAAAATAAAGAAGAAGAATGACGTGAATTTTGATGTGGTGTACCTTTTTGTGATTTTGAGGTGCTTGCGTCACTTGTTAAGCTGTCTGGGGCCGCTGCGCTAATTATTTGTTTTCGTCCTCTTTTTCGCCAAGGTTGCGAAAGCATAATCGCTTTTCTCATTGAGCGGGCTTTTTTCTGAGAAACTGGAGTAAATATATTACGAATGGGGACATAATGTGTTAAACGTTCTTGTTTATGTTAATGGTGTGATATTGGAAACTTACCATATTTTGAGCATTTTTCACAACCACCTACGAAAACAAATTTGTAAGCAATTACTTCAGTTAATGGATGGT
>ASZH01045214.1:0-13967 GCA_000411075.1 Sisymbrium irio | reverse complement strand
GGCGGCTGGAGAAAAAATTGCAGGTCGAAAACCCTAGAACGAAAAAAGATGAAAGAAATTACAATTATGGCATTAATGAAAAAATCACAATGTATTGCACGGTAGACTTATTTGGATGTGGTAGTAGATTTATTATTATATGGTGATAGATTTTTTGTGTTTGATGATAGATTTATTTTGGCTTTTGATGGTAGACTTATTAGACGGTGGCGGCTGGAAGAAAAAACTGCAGGTCGAAAACCCTCAAACGAAGAAGATTAAACAAATTACAATTATGCCATTAATGAAAATATCAAAATGTGTTGCACGGTATATTTATTTGAATGTGATGGTAAATTTATTATTATATGACGATAGATTTATTATTATATGGCGATATATTTATTAATGATTGTAGATGTGATGATAGATTTTGATTTTTTGGTTTCATGTTGTAACTGTTTATTTGTAAGTCATGGCAGATTTATTTGTTATGTGATAATACACTTATTCTCAAATGACGATTGATTTGTTGATGTTTAGTTGTAATGCATCTTATACATAATTTTAATGTTAAAAGTGTGTAATATATGATCATAAAACAGATTAAGAAATTGAAGGGAAAAAAGAACAGATTAATATTGCTAATGTTGTAACATTAGCTAAAATCGTTTATCACAATATCAAATACTCTTATCAATAAAAAATCAAATAGTCTTAGTAACAAAAAAATCAAATAATCTTAAAAACAAATGACTAAGATGAGAAAACATAAAAAGATTTGGTTTACAAACAACTATATATCTCTTGGACAGTCTAATGTTTTGAATTCCTAACATTTTCTTGTTTACCAATGCTGAATATTAAATATAAAATAAATCTATCATAACAGTATAAATAAATCTATCATAACATGAGAAACTAAATTAAGTTTACCATAACGTCATTATTAAAATCTGTTTTAACATAATTTTATCGACGAATAAGATGAATTAATGCGAGGACAAAACCGTCTTCACCTTATCCAATGTCAAAAATCTACCACCACTATAAAAGTTTTTCAGCATAACTCTATCACTTCTTAATAAGTCTATCGGTTTTGTATAAGTCAACCAGTTTTCTTAAAATTTGAAAGATTACATAAATCTATCATAATAAGAAATAAGTCTATCACGTAACAACAAGTCTATCATCACTTAAAATATATCTACCATAACATACATACGTATAAAAGTCTACCATCAAATAAATAAATCTATCACAAGCCTTTAAGTCTACCGTCAATAAAATAAATCTACTGTATCTACGTATTAGAATAAGTCTATCACCATTGACAATAAGTCTATCACTTTATATTAAGTCTATCATCAAATACAAATAAATCTATTATTCAAATCAATAAGTTTATCACTTGGCTGATAAGTCTATATTTCAAAAAAAGTCTATCATAACATAAAAATAAGTCTATCACAATAAGTCTATCGTTCCCGAAATAAATATATGACTAAACAATAAGTCTACCATCAAATAAGTGATAGAATTATTTAAAAATTGGTAGACTTGTTTTATTTTTGCGGATTTTTTTGCTTACGTGGCAAAATTCATTAATGACATTTTTCGATATTACATTTTTTATTAACACATGAAATAAGGATAAACTAGATACAAAATATTATTATAGTAATTTTCAAAGATATACACTAATTTAACATTTTCCCTAGAATGTATCATCATTTTAGCAATTCTCTCTTTTATTATATAAAATTTTTTTTCAACGAATATAACATGTCAATTTTATTATATAAATTAACATTTTGAAGTCAGGAAAAACCTAATTTTAATGTTCTTTGTCCCATCAATTTTTCATTTTGTAACTATATAAGTAATATAAAATGCAAAAGTCAATGATAACGAAATCGTTCAGTTTGTGCTACTTGATGAAAAGAGGTGTGTTATTGCCGACACTAAATGTGTGTTGAAGTGGCTTAGTGATACAAAACATGCTCCGACACATTATGCATCTCATCTCAAAAGTATACAACTTGATGTCTTAATTTCATAAGCTCCAATTATTCACAAAGTGTTGACTTTCTTCCTCGTTTATTTTCATCATCAAAAGCTCGTGGTTTAATAGTTTGTTCAAATAGATAGATAATTAACTTTTAGAGTAGATTAAAGATCGATTTTTAGTATCTACAAAAGACTACTTTGATCCTTTCCGATCCATTTTGATATTTTAAATGGTAAAGATTTAAGGAGATTTTGATTCAAAATCTGTAATATGTAAAACAAAAAGACTATGTAAGTAAGTATTGATTTATTGAAATAAAAGACTCTTAATGCGTGGTTGATTTGTTATCCCATTTCAAAAACATGGAAATATTTTTAGTTTTGATAACGATTTTCAAAAGAAAACAGTCGGTCAATAGCTAATTTTCACGCTTAAACTTATAGGACTCAATTCGACTCTTACTATAATCCAAATTTATAGACAATCATCGAAGAAATCAATTAACACTCTTCCTAAAATGTTTTTTTGTGTGTGTGCGTGTGGTCAAATCCTTTCATATATAAACTCTTCTAAAACATATTGTAATACTATTTTAATTCCAAAAAATCTTTACCAATGTTCCTCCACACAAAAAGTCATATTTTAGTTGGATTCAAAAGAAATCGCCTTTGACTTGAAATGTTATATCAATTTAATTTAAATATAGTTATGAATGAATAAATTTTATTAACCCTCTTTAAAAATAATGACGTGTATATTATTACAGATAAAATATTAAATTAAATATTTGTTAACACATAGTCACACACAACTATAAATTGTAATGAAATAAATAATATTGAAATAATCTTATTCATCATATATTTAAATTTTATATTAAATATCACATAAATTATTCAAAATATTTTTTTATAACCCATCATTAAAAATAAAAAAAATATGAAAATATGAAAATAATAAAATTGAAATTGGATTTAAAAATCATCTTATAGTTCTGATTAGTAAAGATTTTCAAAATATATTTTGAACATAGTAGTGTTTGACCTCACAGATAGTTTATTAATAAATAAATTTCCTAATGAACCCTACACAAAATAATTTTATGAATTTATCAATTCTTGGATGATATATTTTTTTGGAAAAATACTAAATTAATTTAAATTAGAAGTGAAAATAAAAATTATTTAAATATATTATAATATGTTAAGGCGTTAATTTATAACATTAACTTATTTAAAGTATTATAGTTTAAGCTAATATGTTATGATTACGTTAATGTTAATATTTTTTAATATAATGGTAAATTATTAAAAGAATGAGAAAACATATATAATATTATTTTTGAATTTGTTACTGTGTTTGATGTAAAATTATGAGAGAGTAGATTCCTTTATATAAATCTGAGTTTATGAATTTTTTTTTCTTTACAATTTTTTTTAAAAAAGAAAAAAGCTTTTATCCTTTTTGGTTTATAACTGATATTTATAAAAAAAATTTGAAAAAAAAAATTCACTCTTTTTTGGTTTATGATTGATTTTCTGATATTATTTTTTTGGCTATTGTTAAAGGAAAATAATTTAAATTTTTATAAATTTCAAAATTTTCTTTTTTAATTATAACAAATTTTTTTATCAAATAAAGTATGTTTTAACACATGTCAACATCTTAAATTATCAATTTCCACTTATCACGAAACTGTTATTTATTAACTGATATGATCCTGGTGAGAAAGATCAAATTCCCTTGATGCTGTTTGTGGCCATGTGTGTTTCAAGAGAGAATGAACGCGGAATGGACACACTCTCAATGATGATCAAACGCGAAGGTAAAGGAACAGATGGTTGATGACGACGATTGGATATGTAGAATGGATTGACTGAAACTTCTAAGAGATATGACAGACTCTTAGACTTTCACAACTCGTTCTAGGAATCCTTAGAAACCAAGAACAAACGAAAAGGACTTGTTTTATGTAAGGATGAACCCAACATACAAAAACATGAGATTGATCAAATTCTAGAAAGTTTTTGATAACAAGAAATTTGATGAAAATGAAACAAAGAGTTTTCTACAGACTTATACACCTCAGAAGTCAAAGAGAAAAATTGAAGCATTAAGTCTAGACTCAAAACTTGTACAAAATTAAACACATAATTTGAATTCAAATATAAACATGGCTCCTCTTCTTCATGCACGCGCACAAACTTGTGGTACTTGAACCGAGTTTCATCAAGAGGTTTTGGTTAAGTTTTATGGTCTTGTCTCATTAAAAACTTTGTTTGGAAAACCCAATGGGACAAAACCAAACCAAAGAAAAGAGTACAATCTGTAATATCTCTCTTGATGAAAACTTAAACTGCTTGAATCACAACAAATGTCGTTGGATAAGCTTGCTCAAGTTGGTCGGGAATATAGTGAAGGAGAGTAGTGATTGCTTGCTTGAACTTCTTGGTTCTGGAACGAGTCTTTGGACCGAGTGGTACATGAAGGTCTTCTTCCTTTGCTTCCTCAGCTACAAGCTGCTCGACTGCTCCATCCTTAGCTTTACTAGAATCAATGACAAGCTGATCCTCATCCTCACTGGTGTTCTCAACTCATTTGCTGACCATGATCATATCATTAACTTAGGATTGTTACTTATTAACTTTGAGAGATCAAGTTTTATATAATAAGATCTAATTTCTATGAATAAATATAAATCTCATTCAGACACATTTTATAATAAATTATTTGGTGTAGTGGTACTGTCTCTCATATTATGATAACCAAAAGTTCAGACATGTGAATTTTCTTTTATCATCAAATTTGAAAAAGAAAATTAAAATTTTATTAGTTTATCTAAACATAATGAATATGAGGAATGACGTGTGATCATACTTATTAAAATTGACAAAAAAATATCTTGATTAATAAAAATATTGAGAAATAAAAAAATTATTATATTTATTTTCCTAAAATAGAATCACAAATTGAATGGCATTATAATTTTAATTTGTATTATATAACATCACTGATATCTTCCATATTTTTTTCAACTATTTGAATTTGAATAACCAAGTATAGTTTTTATTTTTAACAACATTTGGTATAACCAAGTATAATTGCTATTCCCTCTGCATTATAATAAGTTTCGTTTTGGAGTAAATTTTCGTTTCAAAATAAGTGTCGTTTTATAATTTCAATGCAAAATTTATTGATAAGATTCTCCTATTTATTTTTCTATTGGTTCAAATATGGTTAGGTGTATAGGTCATTGTGTTTTTATTTTGAAATTATATAAAACCATATGTTTTATTAATATGTGTGCATAAACCAAAACTCTAAGTTTTGCTAATTTACAATAGATGGAGCCTTTAAGCGTTTAAATTAAGTGTTTTTATGTTGATAATTTCCTCTTTTTACTTTAAACATTTTCTTATTTAACGAAAAAATATTTCTAACTATATAGCTTTGTCATCTAAACCAACTTCTAATTTTGTTTCATAAGTAAAGTCATTATTATTAAATAAATTTTTATCAAAATCATGACTGTTTATTTTTCCATCTCTAAATAACTAGCTGTCTGATTAAAACTTCACCAACCCAACATCTTGAATATGTCTTTCAATTTTCTTATGATTTCTTTTTTGAAAAATAAACAAGAAAAATAAAACATCACCAACCCACCACTTGAGAAAAATATATATTTATAACATTATTGTTACTAAGCATATAGTAAATTTTATGTGTTTTAATATGCTAAAAAGTAAGAGAGGCAGTAATGGAAGTGAAACCTTTCTTAAATTTTTATTTTTATTAATAATGTAAATATTTGTTTTACAAATTTAAAAATATCTTTATATAAGTTCCAAAACTATCACAATTTTACTATATATTAAAGGACAATCTTTCGAAGCCACTTTATTGATGTAGCATCTCTATAATTTAAATATTATCGAGATATTTTGAATTTGATAAAATAAAATTATTAAAAGTAGTTAATATGAATATGCATATATAAGTATGTAACTCCGTTATATATTGAGACAGAATAAAATCATTATTTAAAATTTATTATTTGTATAATTACTATTTAAAAAATCCATCAAAATATTCAAAATATTTAAATAATTGTTAGACGAATTAAAATAATTAATTAATATCTTATGATTATAAAAACTTTGAAAAAATAATAAAATTTAATAAATATATTGTCATATTTTAATTATTAAAAAGATGTCATTATACTGATATAAAATTATAAATTTATTTATCAAAATTCTTGCGCAAAAATTATTATTTTAATTTATATTATTCCATTAAATTTAAAATATGTTAGACCAACACAATATAGCTTATTAAAATTACTATTTTGTAAACTAATTTATCTGGATTAGAATATTGTAAAATATTTTATAATTTGTATACAAATTTAAAGTTTAACACCATAAAAATAAATTACTCACCAAAAAACCAAATTCAAAACTACAGCACAAGCACACACAACTTATAATCATGGGATATACATATATAAAGAAAAAAATAAATTATTATCAATATTTAAATCATTCTTATTTAATATATTTTAGCTCTAAGTATAGTTTCAGTCATTTATCTATAAATTCTCATAAATTTTAAAAATCGAAATATTATTAATTTTTATAATAATATTTAAATTATAAATTATCAAAAAAATTTAAATTCTAATTATCATAAGTTAAAAATTATCGGAAATAATATAAAACAAATTATATTCAATTTTTAAATATAATCTAATAAAAATTAAAGTAAAATAATATTTACATAGATTGTATCATGGCATTTTTCTCGAGTGTTATTTGAGAAAGTGCCTTTATAATGCACTTTATTATGTATAATGTCTATATAGTTTGTAAGTCATTTGAATAAAAAGATTATTTGTTATTTATTTACAAATTTTAAAGTAGTATTTTATGCTAAGGGTATTTCAAAGAATATTTTATTTTTAAAGTTTCACTTACTTTAAATTTGTAAGTTTAAAATTTTCTCTCCAACAATAAAAATTTAAACCTAGTATCAATTAAAAATGTGTTTGTATTATAATCCTTACTATTAAATAAAGTTAACAAAAAGCATAATTTTTTTTTGCAATGTAACACATAAATTAAAAAAAACGTGGAAATAATATAATTAATAAAATATATGATAATATAATAATACTGTAAAAAATAATTGAAAACACACATCAGAAATTACAAATAAAATAACATATAATATTTTTAGTTTGTAAAAAATAAATGTTTTTATCAAAGTTGTTATTGGAATGTAAAAAAATTCAAATTTGTAACTACTTACAAAATATCTAAGTCATTCCTACTTTTTTTGTTGCAATCTCTCAAGGGATGTTCTAAAATTCTTCTTTTTTTAACTTATGATGTTCTTTTCTTTTTTCAAACGTAAACTTCTCATTAGACTCAATCGAAGTTCAATAGTACATCAGATAAAGCTGCTTTTGCGATTGCATCAGCCCGTTTGTTTTGGTATCTCGGCCTAAAGCTAAATTTGATTGAATCAAAGTAAGGTAGTGAGGATATCTTGTAGAATCCCGTGAAGCTCTTTGGAAGGGGCTCGGTGGTTGATTGCTCTGATTACAACAAGAGAATCAGAGATAACTGCGATCTTCTTGAAATTGTGGTTGTGTGCTTGCTGTAGTGCCTTCAAGATTGCTAGAGCTTCCGCCATTACCGGTGATTGAATTCTGATTTCCGTCGTTCGGCCATGTCCGATTTCATTTCCATCCAAAGAGAATCTCCAACCCATTCCCCCGATTTTTCTATCTTTGTTCCAAGCCCCATCTGCATGTCCGACTACCACATTTGTGTTAGGTATTGTAGTATGTCCCCTTCTTCTCATAGAATCGATTTTTGGGATTGCCTTATTATGGGGTTGTTGCAACTTTTTTGCTGCAACTGTGGCTAGATTGATGGTCTCCACTACTGAGCATTGTTTTTCCTTGAACACTAATTGATTTCTTGCGATCCACAGATACCACAGAACCCACGGGTATAGCGGTCCAGCACCTATCCCGACTGGTGGAAGGCACAGTGTTTGCTTTACCTTTTGCAACCCTGTCTCCATTATTGCAGTACCGCTGGTGTCTAGAGTACTTTTGAAGGGTGTTTTTCTCCATACTTGTTGGTCAAATGGACATGTGAAAAACAGATGTGTAGCAGATTCCCTCTAACCACATTGCAGGCAGCTTACATTTGAGGTTACTCCTCTCTTGGCCAACTCTTCGCCGACAGGTAATGCTCCTCTAATTCCTTTCCAGACTAACATTCTGATTTTTGGTAGGGTTTGGATATTCCATACTTCTTTCTGCCAGTTGAAACCTGTATTTTGGCTTTGACTCCTCATTACATCCCTACTCAAAACTGAGTATTAACCCTCTTTTGTTGTATAGTTGCCATCTTTTGAGACTAGCCATATTAGTCTGTCCTTTGCTTCTGTTTGGCTTGGTCTGAGTTCTAAGATTGCTTCTTCATAGAGGGGTAGTATCTCTTGGATTTTTGTTAAATCCCAGTCTTTGTTTTCTTCCTGTCGGAGGTCTGCCACCTTCATGTAGTTTGAGTCGATCGTTGGTGGGCCTATCGGTCTCACAGGTTTCTTTAGAGATAGCCAGCTATCTTTCCATATGCTGGTTCCCCTTCCATTTACTAAGGCATTTCCCAGGTTAGGTTTGAGGAGGTCCCTCCCTATGCAAATGCTTCTCCAGCCATGCGAGGCAGAGTGAGCACATGTAGTTTCCATGAATTTGGATGATTGACAGTACTTTCCCAGTAAAGTTATTGCGATTAGACTCTCTGGTTTTGTGAGGATCTGCCAACTAACCTTGGCTAGAAGTGCGTCATTGTAGGCTTGTAGGTCCCTAAATCCTAAACCCCCATCTCTCTTAGATTGCGTTAGTTTGTCCCAAGAAATCCAACAGATTTTCTTTTTTCCCTCAGTTGTGTCCCACCAAAATCTTGTCAATGCAGATTGGATTCTTTTGCAGAGGGACAGTGGGAGCTTGAAACATGTCATAGTGTATGTGGGCATAGCCGTCAATACCGATTTGAGCATTGTAACTTTCCCTGCATCTGATAGTTTTCTTGTTGCCCAGCTCGGAGCTTTCTGCCTGATTGTGTCTACTATCATACTGAACAAATATTTCTTTCTTCTACTAAAATGCTCTGGTAACTCCAGATAATTGCCTAAACCACCCTCTCTATGGATCCCCAGATCTTGTTTTATTCGAAACTTCGTTTGGGATGTAGTTTTCCTTGAGAAGGTGATGGCTGATTTCTGCAGATTGATCTTCTGTCCAGAAGCTTTCTCGTACGTGTTAACTATATGAAGCAGCTCCGTACAACTCACTTGGTCTGATCCACAGAAAAACATAGTGTCGTCTGCGAATAGCAGGTGATTTATCCTAGGGCTGTTTTTTTATAGTTATGCTCCCTTCAGCCTTCCTTCCTCTCCCGCTTTTGTACACACACTTGATAGGAATTCACTACACAAGATAAATATATATGGGGATAGAGGATCACCCTTTCTGATTCCTCTTTCTGGTGTTACCATTCCTTGAGGCGACCCATTTATCAGGTAAGAGAATGAGACTGTACTCAGACATTGGTTTATCCACTTTATCCACCGGTCATGAAATCCTAGAGCCTTAAGTATTGTGCTTATGAACTGCCATTCTAGCCTATCATAGGCCTTACTCATGTCCGTCTTCACCGCCATATAACATCTCACTTTTGCCTCCGATGTCTTTAGGTAGTGAAGTACCTCATGGGTAATCATTATCAGTGATGGCTCTGTTTGGGAAAAAAGCAGACTGATTCTCTGATATCAATTCATGGAGTAAAGGCTGTAGTCTAGCTATAAGGATCTTTGTTATCATTTTGTATTGGACGTTACATAACGCAATCGTTTTGTAGTCTCCCATGGTCTTCGGGCTTTGTATCTTAGGAATCAGCCTAACATGCGTTTCGTTATGTTTACTTGGTAGGTGATCAGTTTCGAAGGACTGGGTAATATCTTCAACTAGTTTATCACCCACGGTGCTCCAGTTCGCTTGATATAATCCTGCTGAAAACCCATCAGGGCCTAGGGCCTTTCCAGGGTGTATACCGAAACAAGCTTTCTTGATCTCATCATAGCTAGGTACTTTTATTAGATTTGCATTTGTCTCTGTGTTCACCTTTGGCTTGATCACTGTGGTAATGCTCTCTACATTGATTCCCTCTTGAGATTTGAACAGCTTATCGTAGAAATTCGTGATTACCCCCATAATTTCCTCTTCCTCGTAAACGCATTCCCCCTCCTCATTCACGATGACCGAGAACTTTTTGATAGCCATTCTTCCCTTTGTAATTGCGTGAAAATGTTCTTGTCTCCCAGGGCCAGCCACAGTTGCCTGCTCCTTTGTTTCTAAAACTCCTCTTCCTTTTTATAGGCCTGCTTAAGTTCGTCTCTGAGGTACTCACTCCTGCCCGTTGGAAAGACATTGCTCTGTCCAGTCGGCAGTGGACAAAGACAAGATGGGAGTGTCTTTGTCCTCTCCAGGAGAATAAATCCCCTGTGTAGCGGAGATCATATAGATCATTTTATGACATGAACGTTCGGAAATCTACAAATGAGCTTTCTCGTCTGACTACTCCACCTCGCTTCTCCACCGATTCAATGATTTTGTTCAAGTCCCATGTTAGAAGCCAAGGTTTCTCTGTTTTTCCCGCTTGTCTGGTGATACTGTTCCATACCCGTTTGCGGTCGGTTTGGTCAGGAGCTCTATAAACAAAGGTAGTGAAGAAAGTTTTCCCCTTTGCTTTTAGTATGGTGTCGATGAAATTCTTGTTTGCTTCTAGGACTTCCAGTTCAATGTGTTGTTTCCAGTAGAGTGCTAAACCCCCTCCACCATTCTCTTGCGGTTCGACTAGTACATGAGACAAAGTGGATAACCAATCTAAGGTATTAGTGACCATATATTTTGCATTCTTCGTTTCAGTGAGGAATAGAATATCCGGGGTGGTTCTTCTATAGAGCCCCCGTAGTCGTTGGACTGTTGCAGTATTTCCCAACCCACAAAAGTTTCAACTCACAATTTTTAAGGAAGAGGAGGTTGTGGATTCTGAAAATCCACTTTTCTTTTGACCATCGCAGGGATGACTCGCGTTGACGGTCCTGGGCTTCTTGGTAGAGGGTTTGCTGAGCTTGCGGCATTTGAGCTTTCTCCCGCTAGGCATGCATCTGCTGTTCCCAGGGTTGATAGGGCCTCTTTTCCCCGAGTTCGTGTGTTCTGTCCTTTGGCAGAGCGTTTAGGGGTTACTCTCCTCTTTGGTGATTGTTGTACCAGATTTGTTTTCCTATGTTTGCCACTGGCTAGTGTTGTTCTCTTGGGGCTACTAGCGATATTCTTCCCTACTGGTCGGCCCCGTTTTCTTTACAGCTGGGGTTCCTATGTTCTCCCTAGAGTCCTTGTTGTTCTATCATTTGGTTCCACCAGGGCGTGTTCCACCTCTGTCGGTTACATTTCTTCGTGGATACCTTTGGACTTCACCGCTGCTGCCAGCATAGCTGCTGCTGTTTCAGCCATTAAACCTCGTGATTCTCCACTCAGCACCCTTTGTATTCTGGCTGCACTTTCCACTGGGTCAGCACAGTTAGTATACTGAACAGTGACCTCTTGTAGTTCCTCCATGATCTCCTTTGTAGTTGGTAGACTGTTCGTTTGTAGATCCTTTGTTGGAGTCCCCCGCTTCGACTGTGGACCAATCAGTCCCTTCTCACTTGCTCCAGTTGCATCTTCAGCATTTATCTGTTCCCTCTCTGATTGGTGTCTTATCCTTGTTTCTTGTGTAGCCAGGAGTTCATCCTCTTTTTCACGCCAGACGAGCTGGGTTTGTGGGAATCTGGCTTTGTAGGGGGATTTCCTTCTTGTTAATTCCTCTCTGTCCTTCCCAGCATTGGTGGCATAGCTATTATGTCCGCTGGATCTGCTCTCTAGCCATATCTTTTGAGTATGATTTGCACTCTTTGTCGAGATCTTTTTCCGTAAGGGCTTTGCTGTGAATAGTGTATCTGAAACTCTCTGCCCAAACGGTCGTCCATATCTTTCTACTCTTTGGTAGAACTCTGTTGGAGGGACCTCAGTCTGCCTCTGCTTGTCCCTTTGCCCTTTTGGGATTGTTAGGTCACTGCGAGCAGGATACATTCGTGGGCTTCATTGTTTTCTTCCCGGGGAGGTAGCGTGTCCCCTTTGGCTTTCTGGGCTATCCTTTTGTTGTTGCTTATATGAGCAGATTTGTGCGTGGTGTGAGAGCCTATTACACAGAGTGCAGTGAGCCTCCAGTTTTTCATACTCCAGGGTAACTACTGTTTCCTCTCCCGTTGTGAACTCGACCAATGTTTCCTTGGTTAAAGGTTTTAGACCATTTACCTCCACTCGTATCCTTGCCGCTTTTTTAGTGATATATATGTTCTCCACCTGGCCTAGTTCCCGTCCAATGTTGTTCAGCATCCTTTCATGTCAGTAATGGAGGGGTAAACCTTTTAGTTTGATCCAGAAAAGGATCTGGGACGGAAAGTTGGGGGAGATTATCGGCTCCCACTTCTGCAAGAGAACCATCCAGTGGTTAAACTGATACGGCCTGTTACTTAGTACTGCTTGGAGGTCCTATTCCAGTTCAAAACGAAACTGGAAGCAATCATTTCCTAGCTCTGACCCCTCGGTGGTACCCTTTAGGCTCCATATTTTTGGTAGTGCAGCGAGGAGGCTTAAGATCTTCTGTTCTTTAGCATTAGTTATCCTCCCGATGAGTGTGAGTTTATGTTCTTGGATGAGCTTGGAGTTATCCAGTTCCGGTGCTTTTATCCTAAGCCTTCCATCCTCCCTTCTGGTATTCCCACTGCCTTTACCTTTCTCTTCGTACGTAAGATGTCTTTGGTTTTCCATTATGATTTTTGGGCTTCACTACACTACAAGAAAACATTAACTTAGCGACGTCCATTTGCGACGAATTAAAGAGACCCTATTATAAAGATGAATTAGCAACGATGTTACGACGAAATTAAAATTCGTCGTAAAAGCCTTGTAAATTTACGACAAAAATATTCGTTGTAAAACCGTACTTCATTTACAGCAAAATAACAATGCTTTTAATGCGAAATAGTGATTCGTTGTAAAATCGTCCTAATGTTGCAACGATTTTACAATGAATAAAGTTTACAACGATTTTAAGACGAAAATTGAAATTAAATTAACACATTTTTTTGAAAGGCATACCTTTTTTTACAACTCAACATTTTTTTGTAAATTAGTTTTTAGATAATTACAAATCTTAATGAGTTTGATGAAAGTAAAGAACGTGATAACGTGAAGCTAGTGCAGATGATGATGGATCCAAATGAGTGTATTTGTTATGTATGATGTATTAATTATGTTCATATTAGCTAATAAAAATTGTGTTTAAGAATTTTAATATATATTTTAATTATCTACTTATATCACATACACTTATATCTTTCTTTTGTTTACTGATGAGAATTCTAAATTTTCTTCTAGATTGTTATATTAAATGTAATTCAAATTAAACACTTTCATTACAATAAAATTTTAATTCTTAATCAAAACCTAAATATGATTTTTATCATGTTTTTACAAAAAAACCATTTAATTTCCAAAATTTAGGAGGAATACAAGTAAAGTCGTTGGCAAATATATGATATTTAGTGTAAAATTTAGGAGGAACCCATCAGCCAATCTCTAAACCCTAAATTGGAAGATTTCGTTGGATACTAGTTGCAATTTTGCAACAAGTGAGAGACGAATTCGTCGTAATTTCGTTGTTAAAAAAAATAATTATATCCCATCGAATTTACGACGAAACACTGTTCATTCGTCGTAAATGTCTTGTAAAATTAAAAAACATAAAATTTTGTTTCTTTATATATCAAATATCACACAGGAATTATATAT
>ASZH01045213.1:0-13955 GCA_000411075.1 Sisymbrium irio | reverse complement strand
CCCTCAAAGCAAATCATCCTGATGCTAAGCTACTGGTAGGTAATACGGAGGTGGGAATCGAAATGAGACTGAAGAGGTTACAGTATCAGGTGCTAATCTCTGTTGCTCAAGTGCCAGAACTCAACGCATTGAATGTCGATGACAATGGAGTAGAGGTTGGTTCGGCTTTAAAACTTTCTGAACTCTTGAGGTTATTCAGGAGGGTTGTAAAGGAGCGTCCTGCACATGAAACATCAGCATGCAAGGCTTTTATTGAACAGCTGAAGTGGTTTGCTGGGACACAGATAAGAAATGTTGCGTGCATTGGTGGAAATATTTGTACAGCTAGTCCAATATCTGATTTAAACCCCCTCTGGATGGCTTCAAGAGGGGAGTTTCGGATAATCAACTGCGATGGGGAAGTTAGGTCCATACTTGCAAAACATTTCTTCCTTGGGTATCGTAAGGTGGATATGGGAAGCAACGAGATATTGCTGTCAGTATTCCTTCCATGGACAAGGCCCTTAGAGTATGTGAAAGAATTTAAGCAGGCCCATCGTAAGGATGATGATAGCTATTGTTAATGGTGGAATGCGTGTCTTTCTTGAAGAGAAAGGTCAAGAGTTGTTCGTTTCTGATGCATCTATTGTTTATGGTGGTGTGGCTCCTCTTTCGTTGCGTGCTAGAAAGACTGAGGAATTTTTGATTGGAAGGAATTGGAATAAAGGTCTTCTGGAAGACGCGATTAAGGTCATTCAGAGGGATGTATTAATTAAGGAAGATGCTCCCGGTGGAATGGTGGAGTTTCGGAAATCTCTAACCCTGAGCTTCTTCTTTAAATTTTTCTTATGGGTTTCTCATCATGTACATAATGTAAACCCCACTATAGAGACCTTCCCACGCTCCCATATGTCTGCTGTGGAGCCTATTTCGCGGTTATCTAAAATTGGAAAACAAGACTACGAGACAGTAAAACAGGGAACATCTGTCGGCTCGCCGGAGGTCCATCTTTCAGCGAGAATGCAGGTATTTGCTCCATCCATTCCACCGTACTCAGATTGTTTCCCCATTTTGATAATGTTAGGTCAATAGTCATTGCCCATTGATTGCCATGTACATTGTTTTTCCTTCTGGAACAATGACTTTTTCGTGATTTGTGACGTCCTGAAAGTCTTTCTCAACTCCAAGATTCTCCACTATCAACTCGATATGCTTTAATTATGCACCTATGTCCAAAAATATCTTCAAATTTACACAAGATGTTGTTTCCTTTTTTGGGATAGTTGAGAACCTCTAGCTAATCAATATCTCTTTTAGGTAGAAAATAGTTTCAATTAATTTCTATGATTTATCATTTTCATGTAGTTCACAGGGGAAGCTGAATATATTGATGATACCCTAGTGCCTCCTAATACCTTGCATGCTGCCTTAGTTCTAAGCAAAGTGCCACATGCCCGCATCCTTTCTATTGATGATTCAGCAGCCAAATCTTCACCTGGTTTTGCTGGTCTGTTTCTTTCAAAAGATGTTCCTGGGGATAATGTGATTGGGCCAGCTGTTGCCGACGAAGAATTATTTGCTACAGACGTGGTCACATGTGTAGGACAAGTAAGAAAAATTTAAAACTTTTTTCGCTTTCTTTCTTAGCTTTTCCTTGGAGACTTAATGGAGAACTTTTACTTTCTCTGTGTCTTAGAAGAAATGCTACAAGCAAAACTGTATTGCTCAAGAAAACTTGAAACCTCACTTTCCGCTTTATTTCTCACCAGGAGATAAACAAGCAAGCTATTAGCATGTATTGATTTAGCATATATACTGTAGTTTTACTCAAATTAAGTAAACGAAATTTCTCGTATTGATCCTGTCATTTTGTCACATGTATGTGTATCTTTCCTTTGTCATTTTATTTCAGGTCATTGGTGTGGTTGTAGCGAATACACATGAAAATGCAAAGACCGCAGCAGGAAAAGTTGAAGTTAGGTATGAGGAGCTACCAGCAATATTATCAATCAAGGAGGCTATTAATGCTAAAAGTTTCCATCCGAACTCAGAGAAAAAGCTAAGGAAAGGGGATGTAGAGCTATGCTTTCAATCTGGTGAGTGTGACAGGGTAATAGAAGGAGAGGTTCAAATGGGTGGTCAAGAACCCTTTTACCTGGAGCCTCATGGTAGTTTGGTTTGGACAGTAGATGGAGGCAACGAAGTTCATATGATTTCGTCCACTCAGGTAACCACACTATTTAGATTTTACGTCAGAGAATAGCATACTGTCATATACTTCACCGCGGGGGAATTCACTTTGATCTATGATTTCTTCGGCCAGTGCCTGACCATAAAGCTCTCTGTAACAGAAATCATTAGGAATCAGGTTAAGCAACAATGGTGGTTGTGATTTATATGCAGGCTCCTCTGAACCACCAGAAATATGTTTCTCATGTTCTCGGTCTTCCAATGTCTAAAGTGGTATGCAAAACCAAGCGAATCGGCGGTGGCTTTGGTGCTAAGGAAACAAGATCAGCCTTCATTGCTGCTGCAGCTTCTGTTCCTTCCTACCTATTGAATCGACCCGTAAAACTCATACTGGACAGAGATGTGGACATGATGATAACTGGTCATCGTCATAGTTTCCTTGGAAAATATAAGGTATCTTTATCTGTTGTTTCCAGATTTTCCTGGGAACTCTTAGGTAGGGGAATCCCTTAGCCAGCAGACAAATAATAGACTAAAAATTCTTTAAATTATTTTCTGCTACCTTTTACAGGTTGGATTTACGAATAAAGGAAAAATATTGGCGTTGGACCTTGAAATCTACAACAATGGTGGAAACTCCTTGGATCTTTCCCTTCCTGTTCTCGAGCGTGCCATGTTTCATTCCGATAATGTTTATGAGATTCCCCATGTGAGGATCATAGGGAACGTTTGTTTTACAAACTTACCCAGCAACACTGCTTTCCGAGGTTTTGGATGCCCACAAGGTATGCTTATAACTGAAAACTGGATTCAGAGAATCGCACAAGAGCTAAATAAAATCCCTGAAGAAATCAAGGTGAGTTGAATGTTTTTATGACCTTCTTCATTCTCCTTAGTTTGTAGGAATTTGTCGTCCTTTTCTCAGTATCCTATTATAATGTTTTCTGGGGCTTTTACTTTTACTTTAGGAGATGAACTTTCAAGCAGAAGGATCGATCACTCATTACTCTGAGTCTCTTCAGCACTGCACACTACATCAGCTCTGGAAGGAGCTGAAAGTATCCAGCAACTTTTTAAAGGCTAGCAGGGAAGCGGACGAGTTTAATAGCCATAATCGGTGGAAAAAGCGTGGTGTAGCTATGGTTCCCACAAAATTTGGGATATCATTTAACGTAAAGTTCATGAATCAGGTACTCTTGCTTGAAGTAAAAAAAATTTCTCTGAAATTTAGTTTTCTGTCGAGAAACTGGAAAGAATGAGATAAAGGTGCCAAGAAAATTGCACCATTGCTTGGATTATATATACCAAAATCTACTCTCTATCTTGCACATTATGTGTTCCAGGCCGGTGCTCTAGTTCATGTTTACACGGACGGAACTGTTTTGGTGACACATGGAGGTGTTGAGATGGGTCAAGGATTGCATACAAAAATCGCTCAAGTTGCTGCTTCCGCCTTTAACATTCCTCTTAGTTCGGTTTTCGTGTCAGAGACAAGCACCGACAAGGTACATATAACTCTGTTACAAGCAGAGCAGTTTGGGCCGACACGATCAGACAAAGATGTTTTTGTTCTCTTATCTCTTATTTTTTTGGCCTCTTAATAGGTGCCAAATGCGTCACCTACTGCTGCTTCTGCGAGTTCCGACATGTACGGCGCTGCAGTTTTAGACGCATGTGAACAGATTATGGCTAGAATGGAGCCTGTTGCATCTAAGCACAATTTCAAGACATTCGCCGAGGTATTCTTTTCTTGCATTCTGATATAAACTCAGAAGAGTTTGATGCATATTTTGAAAAAGTTTCTTTTCCTGTGTGTGTATGTAGCTGGCAAGTGAGTGCTACTTTCAACGTATAGACCTATCAGCCCATGGTTTTCACATTGTTAGGGAAATCGGATTCGACTGGAATACTGGAAAAGGAAACCCATTTAGATACTACACGTATGGAGCTGCCTTTGCTGAAGTTGAGATAGATGCACTGACTGGTGATTTTCACACAAGAGCAGCTGATATAATGCTGGACCTCGGATATTCTCTTAACCCGGCCATCGATGTTGGACAAGTGCGTGTTCTTCTCTCAACCTGCTACAATTTTTTTCTTTAAAAATAGTACTGTATATGAAATCACTATTTGCAGATAGAAGGAGCGTTTGTACAAGGACTGGGTTGGGTAGCTTTAGAAGAACTCAAATGGGGAGACGCAGCTCATAAATGGATTAAACCGGGAACTTTACTCACTTGCGGACCTGGAAACTACAAGATACCTTCCATAAACGACATTCCGTTCCACATCAATGTATCTCTTCTCAAGGTATGCAACTACAAAAACAAGCCTTAAATTAGTACGAGGCAACCAATTTGAAACTGACCCCAGGCTACTTTATTATAAAACAGGGGAATCCGAATCGTAAGGCCGTACATTCATCTAAAGCAGTGGGCGAGCCACCATTCTTTCTTGCCTCATCTGTCTTCTTTGCGATTAAGGAAGCCATCAAAGCGGCTAGAAGCGAGGTGGGTCTTACCAACTGGTTCCCTTTGGAGACTCCAGCCACACCAGAACGTATTAGAATGGCATGTTTTGACGAGTTTACAGCTCCCTTTGCAAGTTCAGGCTTTTTCCCTAAGCTTAGTGTTTGAGCTGTTAAATCCACCACGGGGGAGGGGGAAAAATATCGATCAAAAATCTATGCAAAGATATATGTTCCATTCGAGTCGAAGCTATGAGTCATCTGAGACTTGGCCTTTTTTTATGTCATCTTTCTGGCCGAAAACCTTATTTTAATCTGTTATAAGCTCGTTAACACTTTTCCTCTGTTCCCATGCCCGTTGCTTTTATTTTCAGATGCAAATTAACAAAATTGTCTTGCTGTTTCTTTGTCTTTAGCCATTTAACTAACTCTTATAAATTTATGCAATATATGAAATATGTATTTAATACACTGCACAAGGTAAGTTATAATCTTTTCTGGCCAAACTCTAATTAAAGTCGAAACAGGAACCCGGTTTGCTTAACGGATCAGCCTGATCAGATTGGTTTGGGCAGGAGCTGTCTCCTCTTTGCATCCCAAGCAGTTTTCTATATACAAATTTAAGACATACGAAAAATAGAAAGGCTACGCACACTTTTAACACTTTCATAAATATGCCTAACACGTACGTAACATGTAAACCCAAAGGAAATAAATCTTAGTTCCAATGCTGGAGATCAACCAAACCTCCAGAGTTCTATCATACTTTTCCTTCAATTCTGGCGTGAGTGAGTCCAACGCAGGCATCCACGAAATCTCCATCGATGAGATCCGTCGATAAAATTTGCAACTTATCTCCACATCCCTTGGAGATACATTGAGATATGAAGAGTCTTGCGTGCTTACGGATCCTATCAGTCACCGGCTTAACCCACACAATCGGATTATCTGCTTGTGGCGTGACGGTATTCTCAACCCGGTAGAAGAATCGTCTAGAAGATATCGGTTGCTGTTGGCTCAAATGCTTCAAGTTGCTCTGAAACTTGGTCCATGGAAGATCCGTATCAATCCAATTATCTTTTAGATAGTCTGAGTTCCATAGAAGACCACCAGGGCTCGGTTTCGGAGACTCTCTTGGTTTCCAGATGCAGATAATCCTTTTTGGCAAGATCTCGGACACCGACTTGTTGAACAAGTTATCGTCCTGATGTATCAAAAATTGACCTAACTTGTCAGCCAAGTAAGTCTCGAATTCAGGAGGGTCTTTGTGTCCGTACTCAGTCCTTATCTCCAGGATTATGATCTCCGAGTGAGTCTCCGACAAGAACCTGATGACGTCGTCGATGACGACATCGACGTTGTACGACGTCAGAATCCCGTGGCAGATATGGCGATCCTCTTGAACACGGATATCGAGGACACGTGTACCGAGAACGAGCTGGTCATAGATGGAGAGCGTTTGGCACTCAGCTAAGGGACGAGAGACCAAAGGAATTCCGATATCATTGGTGGCTGAGTCGTGCGTTCCTGGCCACACGATCTTGTTAAGAGTTAGTTTCTCCAAGGGGAGATCGGCCATCCAGTTTTTACGATCGGAGGGACGGTAGTCATCGCCAGGAAAACGTGAACCTTCGGACTGTTCGAGATCGTTTAGGATTTTTCGCTCTTCAGAGACGTCTTTTTGCAGGTCGATCTGGTCAGTGATAAAAGAGAGCATGGTGTTGAGAGGATATAAGGAGAAAAAGAAGAAGAAGAAGAAGAGGCAGAAGAAGATAAGGTGCTGGTGGTGGTTGTATTTGACAAACTTTGTGTTAAGGGTCATTCACTTATATAAAATCTCAGAGAAATCGTGTAGTGTTTGTCTTAACGTGTGAAACGTTACATCAAAGACAATTATTTTGTTGTGGATTGGTTGGAGTTTAACTTCTTAACCTAATTGATTTGCTGTCTAATTGAAAGTTGCCAACAATGGAGAATGAAGGTTATGATTAACTCGAGTTGTTAATAAAGCGAATATACGATGAGTAAATTATGTAATTATCTCGAAACCCAATTCAATATTAGTTAGGTTGTTAACTTTTTAATTTATCTTATTATATATAACTTTAAAATATATTTGATATACTTGAAGTTTGTTTTTCAATCTATTTATGACATTCCTTCGAAGTTTGGATTTTCTTTTTAATTTATTTTTCTATCAACTATTTGTTTTTATACCGTTGGCAATTGGCATGCCATATTAGAAATCAAACTTATTGTAGTTTCTTTTGTCGGCCGACTCATTATTCAAGGTTTATCATGGGATTTTGGGATTTAGGATTCATTAATTATCTGATTAAATCTGGATGGTTTCATTAATTTGTTTTCGATTCATGCAATTTTATGACGTTGTTACCTATATATAATATACTAGATCTTTAGGATAATGATGATTGTACGTACAAGTGCAATTATATAAAAGTTCCAACAAAAAGTGCAACTATTATTATTCAGTAAATACCATCTTAAATGAGTTCCACGGGATGTATGAAGTAAGAGCCAATCAGTCTATTGAGAATTAAACCTAACAGAATTTTTTTTTTTTTTTTGGTTTAAAGAAGAACCAAGACATGAAACTTACATAACCAAATGGGTAAATCCACCATCTTATCTGGTTGAGGAACCATTGTTGTTTTAGGATGAAAAATGGATTGATACATGGAAAGTACATGCGTGATGTCAACTTGAGATGCCAGGAAGTGTTCCATGGCTTCCTCATAGCTCATTCTCAAAAAAACAAAGAGCAAATCTGTATCATGATGATGAAGAGAGAACGAATATGAACATAAAGATTCCCATCGAACTGCAGATGACCACTAGTGACTAAAAATCGAAGTTATAGCTTTAAACACCTTGTATAAATCAAACTCTCTTTTGCAGCTCTTAGGATTGACTCTTCAGAGGGGAGTAACTTGTGCATAGAGCTAAGGCTTCCTCAAATTAAGTTACCAGAACCTGTTTATTGCACAATCTGCGATGACATTTAATATTCTAAAAAAATGTCATAAGCATATCCTACGAGTTACAGCAAAGTCATTCCACATCGCCATATAAGGATGGATATTATGGTGCAAAAAAGAGCAACTTGAAGTATATCATAGTCATCCATGAGAAACCATGAGCAGTGGCAAGAAACATCACATAATCTTCAGAGGTAGAGTAAATACCTGAGCACCGATAGAAACAGGAAGAGAAGATGAACAGACTTATCCAAACCAACAATCACAGCACTGTTGCTCTTGACAAGGTGACAAATATATTGGAGAACAATTTTCTGTATCAAAGGATAGGGGCTTCTTTGTGTTGCTCTTGTCGGCACAATGCATACATTACCAAATTAGTCAATTCATCCAATCTTTTATTGTTATTATATATTTTGATTACGGATTAAAGTATAATCTCCATATTAATTGTGTTTGGTGACGATTACAAATAAACTTTTAGATTATTGTTCTTTTATTTGGATGATTGACGACACATGTGGCAATAGCAATTATCCGAACAAGAAACGTGAAAGAACATTGCCGTCGTAACCAGCAAGATCTAGAGATGAGACGCAAGTGGACTAGAATGTTTCCAACCCTACAAAGTTTTGGCACTTGCAAATCTATATCACATGTCTAAAACATCATGAGAGATCAGGGAATACTATATGGTTGATGAGCATCGTGATAACAAGCTTACAAAAAAATTCTCCAAAAATAACTCAAAAGCTAATAAAATGCTCATAAAAATCTGTGTCTACTGATGCTAGAAGAATAGAGAGCTAAAGATTGCTGGCTCTTGTTTCCTTTCTTTTGTGTGATCACAACGAGTCAAAATTTGGTTACATGTGAGCAAAAACGACAGAATCTTAAACTGTCTTCTGTTTCTTGTGTTCTGTCGAGCCATCGCTAGATCCTTTACCATCTTTCTTCTGGCCAACGCCGCCACCGTGTCCTCTCTTAGATCCCTTGTTGATTGAAGAAAGCAAACCACAGGAAAAAAAAAGTTAGCACGAATACACAAAGGCAAAGAAAGAGAGAAGAAATCAGTTATGCTTTACATTCGCGTTGAAGGTTTTGAGTGGGTCGCCGCCTTTTCTGGATCGTTTCTTCTTTGTGTTGTTGCGACCACCGCCTCCACCGGATCTCCTACTGTTGCCCATTGCGGCTCTGGCTAGCTTCACCATCTTGCTTGCTTCTTGAGTCTTTGGGTCCACTAGATACTCAGGGATGTCCCTTAGATGTGGTGCAGGTGCAGTCTTACTCAGAAGCTTGTCATGTTTCAGTAGATCGAAGTCTCTCGGATTAGCTTCAAAATGAGACTTTAACCTGAAAAAGAAATGGTGAAATTAAAAAGACAAAAAAAAACACAGAACAAACACAACACACCTTTAAGAAGACTCATTCTTGCTTACTTTTCGGAGTTGAGTATCTCATTTCTTAAATCCTGAGCTCGAGATTCTCGAATCGCAATCTTTGTAACACTCTTTGCAACATCCTGCAACAAAGAAGAAACGTCAATGCTTCCTCATTTGATAATGTAAGCATCTTAATACAGAGATTACTCACCTCAGCTCTATATCTTAAAGACTCGACAGCATTTTCAGTCAGCAAAGGGAAGGGTGTGATGATATCACTATCCTTGTCTTCTTCGCCTGCTAAGAAGGATTTGATTTCTTCAAACCCTTCCATCTCATCAGGACACACCTGTGGCAAATAGAGCAGAGCATTAGACTTGCAGATTTGAAGAGATCATGCCAACAGAAGGGTATTATTAAGACAAGAAGCTCACAAGAGAAACCGAAGAACCGCTGCTATATGCTCTCCCTGTACGCCCAATTCGATGAATATATCCTGTCACACTTTGAGGCATATCGTAGTTTATGACCTGTGCATAAAAAGAGTTTAAGGAAAGGTTAAGAATCTAAAGCAAAGAGAAAAATGGATCTCTTAAGATCCAGAACAGCATAGATTACACAAAGAAAATAAAATCTTACCGTGTGAACTTTTTTGAAGTCAATTCCCCGAACTACACCGAACTCAGCGTCCAGCTTCGGTTTGAAACGTCTTTTGCTTTTTTTATTCTCCTTGTTATCACCTTTAGCCTCTTTCTTTTCTGTCGCCTCTTCCTTTTCTTTAGCCTGGCTATTAATATCCGTTGCAATCAAATAATCAAAAAGACCTGCATTGAATTGCTGTACAAACACACAGTGATTAATTATGAAATGATGCAGCTACTTCAAGGAACAACTTATTTCTGGTGTGTGACTTGGCGATGTACCTCAAGGATATGAAGCCGAGAATTCTGAGGCAATTCCCCGTTTAAAATTGCTGTTTTTATTCCAAACTGGCAGAAACAAAAACAAATCGATTCACTAATAATATTACTACAGGATGGTACCACAGATTCCCGCTAATCACACAAGGAGATGAGAAGAAAAAAAAATGAAGAAATGGGTACAGTTTTATTTATCGGAACGCTCATGTTAATAGGTAACCAAAACTTACCTTCTCCAAGAATAGCTTCAACTTGAAACCCATGTCAATAGTATTGATGAATATCAGAATTTTCTTCTGAACCACCTCTAGCTTCAGGAGAGCAAGAATGTGAAGCAGTTTATCCTGAGCACTGCACGAAATCTAAGAGAACACAGGGATCATCGTTAATCAGACCCACACCCACAACTGTGAACTTATAAACCAAACATAACCAGCAAAATTGACGGAATCGTACCCAAAACTGCTGAACATTACTTGGGACGGGCTCTTCCTTGTCAGCACCTTCTTGCAAGGTCAAAACGACCGGGTTGTGCAGAATCAATTTCTTCAATTTTTCAACGTCCGAGCTGACATTTTGCAAACACGATTCCACCATTCAAGACAACCTCTGAACGGAAAAAGGTGAGCTTAACTAGAATGATTTTTACTCAGAGATGTGTTACCTTGTGGTAGCAGACATAAGAAGGCATTGACAACGTCTTGGGACTATTGAAGTTACCGATCTAAGATTGTCTTCATATCCATACGACAGCAAAAGATCTGCCTGATAACAGAGATATATCAACATCTCTCTCCTCAATGAGAGGAATAAAAAGAAAACAAGACATAACCTCGATTATTTGAATGCTTATACTCATAACTTTCCAAGAATATCTAATCAAAGCTAACTACTTGACTATCTAGAGAATTCACAAAGCTGCTGTTACTTCTCAGCCCCACAATAAATCAATGAAGCTAAAAATGCTAAGGAAGACATTTCTCATACCTCATCAAGAACCAAAATCTCAAGCGAGTCACTAATAGCTGCGGGATCTAAAACTCCGTCTGCAAAACATTTTGGAATACAAGCAGGTGTGGTGACAAGAATCTCAGGCAGTCCGGCCAATGCGTTACGCTGCAATTGAGAAAATCAAAAGCAAACATTAAAAAAAATAGGTTATCAAACGACGCATATATCAAAGGAGAAAAATTTATAACACTAACCATATCAGATACAGGCATGCTACTAGTCAACTGCACTGCTTTAAGCTGAACACGACACAACTCGATAAGCGAAGCAACCTCAGTGTAGACCTGCTGGCATAATTCTCGAGAAGGAACGAGAACAAATGCAGAAGGAGCAGGCTTCTTCTTTCTCCCAGAATCTGAAAATAGCTTCTGGAGCAATGGCAGAAGGTAGGCCAAGGTCTTTCCTGAGCCCGTCTTAGCCCTAGCAACCACATCTTTTCCTTCCTAGAAAAAGAGTAGAGACGACAAAATCAACTACAAGACTCTAAACAAGCCACGAAACTTTTTGAAAAAGGCAGAGACTTTGAACGTTACCAGGATGTAAGGAATGGCTGTTTGCTGAATAGGAGTGGGTTTCTCAATACCCTTTTTACTTAGAGCACGAATGAGACGAGGATCAAGACCTAGCTCCTCGAAGCTCTTATCTGACTCTTCTTCTTCTTCTTCTACTACTTGTGCTTCTTCTTTTTCTCCGCCGTCTCTCTGTTCTTCAACTACCTCTACTTTCTCAACTTCTTCCACTTCCGGTATCACATCATCCACAGGTTTCCCCTTCGCCTTACCCATAGAATCAGAAGTTTTCACCGGTCAGAGAAAGGTTCGGTTCGAGTTTGAGATTGAAAAAAACCTTCGAAAAAAAAGAAAAATTTAAGAGATTTCCGTTTAGCGTGAATGCGAAATCGAAACTAATATCGGCTTGAGGTTGAAGAAGTAGAAGAAACCTACTAGGGAGGAGGAGGAGGAGTTTCAATAGCGGCGCGAGGTTGAAGAAGAAGAAAGACTCTTTTGTTGTCTGAGAATGATTTGGGCTTTTATTTATTTAGTGGGCTTTTTTTGAAACCAATATAAATAATATTAAATTAATTTCTCAGAGAAAAAGCAAAAAAATGATAAGTTTGTATTATCGAAGATGAAGTGTGTGTCTTCTGCGGATGCGTGTTTGGTAAAGAAATGATATATGTTTTTTAATATAGAAAGACAGAAGCAAGTGATCAACTTGAGCTTGACTTGCCAAATCACCAGCTTCGCCGTCTTTCCGTTTTTGTTACGATCCAAATCGCAGAATACGAAAGCTACACGGTTTCATTTGAGATATGGGTTCATTGAAGAACGACGGAGAGATCGGAGCCGAGTTTGTGGAGGCGATACTATACGTTAATGGCGTTCGTAGAGTGTTGCCAGATGGTTTGGCTCATATGACGCTTCTCGAGTACCTCAGAGGTGCGTGACTTACTACATAAACTCTGTTCTTTTGCTTCTCTTTTTGTTTTTCTGTCGGATTTAGGTCTGGTGTTAGGTAGAGGATGATTGAAAGTAGTGAACTTTGTCTTAATAAGGTTCAATTTTTAGATTTGTTGCAGTTGAAATATTCCCACAGATGCAGTTGCTTGTTTGTGCCAATTAGCTGACTTATGATTGATTCCGGATTTTCATGAACAGATAATATGTTTGATCCACTAGCTCCTTCCGCTATGTCTGTCTTAATTTGTAGATGATTGGGTATGCATACAAGTGGGAGATTCTTTTTTTGAAAATCATAAAGTGGCTTGCAGAAATAATCTGTTGCGAACGGTCATGAGGTCTTTTCTACCTTGCAAACGTGTTTCTTGTTTCCTTTAGATATAGGACTGACCGGGACAAAGCTGGGATGCGGTGAAGGTGGTTGTGGGGCTTGCACGGTCATGGTCTCTAGTTACGACAGCAAATCAAAGACATGCTTGTGCGTCACTTTTTCTCTGCTATGTTGGTTTAAGCCTTCTTGTCGATTCTTTCTCACAAACTGAAAATGTTATTGCAGGCACTATGCTGTCAATGCTTGCTTAGCACCTCTCTATTCTGTAGAAGGGATGCATGTAATATCTATTGAGGGTGTTGGGCATCGCAAACTTGGCTTGCACCCACTTCAGGTAAGTTCCTTTACTAACTTCTTCTCATTTCTGGAGAATCTATGCCACTGCTTAAACATACTGTGATCTTTAAATCTCTCAGGAATCATTGGCATCCTCTCATGGTTCTCAATGTGGGTTTTGTACTCCCGGGTTTATCATGTCCATGTATGCGTTATTGAGGTCAAGTAAGAACTCACCTTGTGAAGAGGAGATTGAAGAATGCCTTGCAGGGAACTTATGTCGTTGTACTGGTTATAGACCCATTGTTGATGCGTTTCGGGTTTTTGCAAAATCTAATGATGCTCTCTACAGTGGTGTATCCTCACTTAGCCTTCAAGATGGTTCGACCATTTGCCCATCTACTGGCAAACCTTGTTCCTGTGGATCAAAAACAACAACTGAAGCGGCCAATTGTAATGAAGATAGAATCCAGTCCATCTCTTACAGCGATATAGATGGAGCTAAGTATACAGAAAAGGAGCTGATTTTCCCCCCTGAACTTTTGCTCAGGAAATTATCTCCTTTAAAGTTAAGAGGAAATAGGGGACTCACCTGGTTTAGACCCGTAACTCTTCAGAACTTGCTTGCCCTCAAAGCAAATCATCCTGATGCTAAGCTACTGGTAGGTAATACGGAGGTGGGAATCGAAATGAGACTGAAGAGGTTACAGTATCAGGTGCTAATCTCTGTTGCTCAAGTCCCAGAACTAAACGCATTGAATGTCGATGACAATGGAGTAGAGCTTGGTTCGGCTTTAAAACTTTCTGAACTCTTGAGGTTATTTAGGAGAGTTGTAAAGGAGCGTCCTGCACATGAAACATCAGCATGCAAGGCTTTTATTGAACAGCTGAAGTGGTTTGCTGGGACACAGATAAGAAATGTTGCGTGCATTGGTGGAAA
>ASZH01045212.1:0-13922 GCA_000411075.1 Sisymbrium irio | reverse complement strand
CCCCCCCCAAATTTTGGTGTGTTAATTGAGTTTCCTAAATATATATAACATATTTTTTAGATAATTAGTTTGAATGGATCTAAAATGAAATTACATCCAAGTTTTTATTTTTAACGGCTAGAATCTTATGTGCTCCTTTAACCAAAAGAAAAAGAATATTTTTGTTTTTCTTTCTTTCCCTCTGCAAAAGTTAAATCTTTTACAGAATGAGCATTTTCTCTTTTAAATTGTATTATATATGTTTTTTTTTATGTTGGTAGCTAGACATATGTCCCAACTTTCACATTGTAACATTTAAGTCTTCCCATTTTGATTTCAATTCTAATTTCATTTTATTTATCCTTTTATATTTTATTTTGTGAATAAAAGATATTATGTAATGTTTATAGAATTTTCCATCCTCCACCTCCACACATCAACAAGGGGACATATCCTTAGACATTAGCTAATATATATAGCGCCATTATTGTTAACGTGAAAGCTGTTTTCACCAAACATCGTAATTACATAGACTTCTCTTTTATTTTTATTGATTTGTTTGATTCTCTTTTGTTTTTGTTTATTATACAAATCTTTTTTTTTTCCTTCATGCATACAACTGTCTAGTTTTCTTAATTTAATGTGTGGCAGATCAACTTCCGAACGTGATACGTCTCACGTAAAAATAAGAAATCACTTCTTCATTGCAACTTGCAAGTAATATTCGTAAACCCTTTAGACCAAAAAAAAAGTAACATTCGTTCATTTTAGCAAGATTATGTTTTAATTATTTTTTCCAGCTTTTGAGTGTTTTAATTTAATCAGAAAAATTGAAGTTGAAAAATAATTTTCATTTAATATTTTAGTGTATTTTTCCACATATTAAATATTTTTATTTTCAAGTATATATTACATTTAAGTTTTGGTTTATTTGCAGTAAAAAAGTTAACTAAACGATTTTCAAACCTAATATTCAGTTTTAAAATTAAAGTTTATTTTTTGGGGGCTTGATTTAATGTAGATCTACGAGATTTATCTAAATTTAAAAAAGAAAAAAAAAAGAAAAGAAAATCTGGATCTGCCATCTAGGAATTTAAGATGAGTAGGTTTTTATTAACTTCTTTAAAAGAGAAAATGGGTGAAAGTGGAGGGAAAGAGAATAATAATACGTGTTTAGTAGGCAGATCTATTTGGGCCTAGCTTTAAGCCCAATAAAACTTTTTGATTTCGTCCTTACAAAAGGTAAAAATCCAACGATTAGGATTCAATCATGACGTAACCAACTCAAAAACATCACCTGATCAACCTCTTAATTCCGCATCAATTCACATGTCGTTTTCTGTTTCCCTGAGATTTCCCGGGAAAGGAAAAAAAAAACAAAAAAAAAGGAAAAAGGTAAAATAAAAAAGGATATTATATTATATTAAAAAAAAATTAGAATCCAATAAAAAAAGGACAAAGAGGTTTTTTTCATTTCAGAACACTACTTAGTTAGAGAGCCAAATCTCTTGTAAGAAGAAAGAAGAGAAAGAAAGATAAAAAAAAAAAAAAATTAAAAGATTAAAAAAAAAAGTCAAAACTTTTCTTTGTCAATGGAAGATCCTACCGCAAGCAATGTGACAGCGGCGGCGAATTCTTCATCATCATCTAAGCTAAATCTATCGCCGTCGATGAATACTCCGACGGTGTCACTAGAGTCAAGAATCAACCGTCTGATCAATGCGAACCAATCGCAGTCACCATCAAGGTCTATATACTCTGATCGGTTCATACCAAGTAGATCCGGATCCAATTTCGCACTCTTCGATCTCGCTCCTTCACCTGGTAAAGACGGTAAAGAAGACGGTGCTGGCTCTTACGCTACTCTCTTGCGTGCTGCCATGTTCGGTCCCGAGACGCCTGAGAAGAGAGATATTACTGGCTTCTCTTCTTCCAGGAACATTTTTCGTTTTAAGACCGAGACCAATCGCTGTCTCAATTCTTTCTCTCCTTTTGTTTCTGATGAAGCTCCTGGTGTTAGTCATAGTCCCATCAAGGCCTTGAGGAAGGTCTCGCGATCGCCTTATAAGGTCTGTTCTTCTGTGGTTTTCTGGGGATCGTGCATTACAAATTTGTCTTTTTGTTTGTCGAATTTATAACAACGGATCTCGATCATGTCTTGTTTTGTTTTGGAGGGAGGTAGATGTGCATTGTGTGGCTTTTGATGGGTTTCTTTTGTGTAATGTCTATAGATTTGGGGTTTGGAGACTTTGGATTCTCGATCTCTTTGACTTTTTTTTTTAGATTCCGTTGATGCATGAAACATTCTTTGATCTTACTGATGTGTTTCTTGTTCTGTGCTTGTCTAGAAGTTGGAGTGTAGATCAGACAATTATTGAAGATTGCTTGTTGTTTACTGTTCTTTCAATAGCTCTAATAATGCTGAGACTGTTGTTGTTATTTGGATTTGGATATTTGTGTGTGTGTGGGAAATGTTGCTACAGATGGTTAACAGAGGCTTTCTTTGGTGTTTGTTCAGGTATTGGATGCACCGGCTTTGCAAGATGATTTTTATTTGAATCTAGTGGATTGGTCAGCTCAAAATGTTCTTGCCGTGGGATTAGGTAACTGCGTTTATTTGTGGAACGCTTGTAGTAGCAAGGTGAGTCCTTTTTGTCACTTTCAAATTTCGAATAAAACTTTTTAACTTGAGCAGTTTCGAATCCTTTTTGGATGTTGATAGCTTTCTTTGGAATTCAACAGGTAACTAAATTATGTGATCTTGGAGCTGATGATAGCGTTTGCTCTGTGGGTTGGGCGTTTCGTGGAACTCATCTAGCTGTGGGAACTAGTACCGGCAAAGTACAGGTTAGATCTCATTTACTTTTTGTTGTTATCCATTGTTCTGTACTCTTTGGACTATGGTGTACCTAAGAGTTCAAATTACTCACTTTCTGAATCTGGAAGTAAAATTGTGAAGTAACAACTCACAGCATCAAATATGGAAAGTAACTAAAGTCCATAATATAGTTTAATCATGCGGTAACTGTCAAATTTTAAAGATATTTAATGCCATATCTATTACCGGAATCTTGATCATTAGTGGAACAATATCAGGAGGGGGTTATTACAAAGATGCTTTTCTTTATCAATAAGATATGCTCGAATAAAGCATTGTTAAGGGTTTGGAGGTATTTACACATTGTCCTAAGTGAAGTTAAATCCTTTGCGGTTAAGATGGAAAGTATATAAAACCTTGGAAAATAGGACTTGAGGAGTTTATGATGTTTTTTCTACGGAATTATTCACTTCAGTTGTGCTTTGACAGATATGGGATGCGTCTCGTTGCAAGAGAACAAGAACAATGGAAGGTCATCGTCTAAGAGTTGGAGCCCTGGCATGGAGCTCATCTGTTCTTTCATCTGGTAGCAGAGACAAGAATATTCTTCAGAGAGACATACGTTGTCAAGAAGATCATGTTAGTAAACTGACAGGTCACAAATCAGAAGTATGCGGACTCAAGTGGTCTTATGACAACAGAGAGTTAGCATCTGGTGGAAACGACAATCGGGTATGGAATTATCATATTCTACATTTGCGTTTACACTTTAAACTGCCAACATGTGTTAATATTGTTTATAAATGTTTGCAGCTTTTTGTATGGAACCAACATTCAACACAACCGGTTCTGAAATATAGTGAACATACTGCAGCGGTTAAAGCAATTGCTTGGTCTCCCCATGTTCACGGGCTTCTTGCTTCTGGTGGTGGGACTGCTGATAGATGCATACGTTTTTGGAATACAACGACAAATACTCATTTAAGTTCCATTGATACTTGTAGTCAGGTAAATTTCTTCTTAACTTTTGACATGACTTCACGAAACATATGTTCACGGGTAATAACAGTCTTTGTTTATGCATATAACAGGTATGCAATCTAGCTTGGTCTAAGAACGTAAACGAGTTGGTTAGCACGCACGGATACTCCCAAAACCAAATCATAGTCTGGAAATACCCAACAATGTCCAAAGTAAACAAATCTCTCTGACCTTTGTCTCTGTATATTACTCTGCACCATTTAGTATTATGTGGTTTACTTAACCTGTCTCTTTTTTTGGTATAGATTGCAACTCTGACTGGTCACACATACCGTGTTCTGTACCTTGCGGTCTCACCTGATGGACAGACGATTGTAACCGGAGCAGGAGATGAAACCTTAAGGTTCTGGAATGTCTTCCCATCCCCAAAGTCTCAGGTAAAACTAATCAACTTATCTAACATTTGCATACTTAAATGATCTGAAATAATTGGATCATGTGGTCTGTATACGCAGAACACGGATAGTGAAATCGGGTCATCATTCTTTGGTAGAACAACAATTCGGTGAAAATATCTTTCACAACACACACACACACAAAGACAGATACATGTTACTTTCATTTCTTCAACAGCAAGCAGCAGCAGCAGCCTCTGAAGTTGGTCTTCTCAACCAACCTTTTTTTCACATGGAGAAGAGAGTCAAAATCAAATTCTTTTTTTTCTTATCACACGGATGCAAGAAGATCTAACCCTTTGATATAATACGATCTGGGTTCGTCAAGATGCGCAACAAAATTTTCAAAAAAAAAATTGTATATCTTTATTCAAAATTTTCTTTTATACATCCCAATCATATAAAAATTTTTGTTGCAATTTTACTTACGAACACATACCATTTTATAATGAGGTCCATTATTAATAATAATAAATGCAATAATTCGTTGCCCCCACTCTCTTGTTATATATTACTTCTTCTTACTTCTCTTCACGAAAATGGTCGTAAATTACAGGTAGACATTAGACGAATGGGGCCGGAGATAAAAGTCATCTTTGTTTGGTTTAACAATCGAAGAAGATTGCAGAGGAAAGATAGACCAAATAAATCCAAAAGAATGATTTGGAATCATTAGAAGCAAGGAGTGGTCAGTACGCTTCGTATTGTAAACCAGACAATGCTTTTGCCGTCACTCTCGCTCCCAATCTCTTTACCTTCACGTTTCTCCTTGGTTTCACGTGTTACTTCGGCGAATTATGTCTTAAAAAGGCTAAAATATATACGACTATTCATGTCTTAACTTTACTTTGGTGATGACTCTTATGTATAGCATACCATTTCATTTACGTTTTCTCATATTTTAAAACTCTAATAATTTCGTTATTCTTACTATTCTTAGTAGTATCCGTTACGGTCAACAAAAACCAACATCTTTCAAAAACCAACATCTTTCAAAAACCAACATCTTTGATTCCGCTATTATCCACCTTTTTAACCGCTTGCTAATACATGGTAAACATTGCACATGTCAGCACTGCATTTTGAACTTGCGAATGGGATCTACTATGATGATGGTCAAAGACTGAAGAGAAGACACAAAGTATTGAAAATTTTAAACTTAATTTGGTACTATTTAACCTACAAATAATCATTCTTTTCCTATACCAAATTATGTACACCAACCCAAACCTATATTAGATCCACCAAGAGGAAAGATCTTCCATTTTCTTTTCACTTTACAAATCACTACAAAGGTTTTAATACAAAAAAAAAGTTGAATATCAGTTAAATCACTAGGGTTTCTCCGGATTAGGAGTAGGGATTCCATTGGCTGGAGTCCCAGAATAATCAGTGACACCTTCATTGCTAAGACTATGAGACCACGGAATCGAGCTAACCGGTGGGAAACAACAGCTACACTCATCCGCGCACCGAGATTCGGGAAGAGTTTGAGTCCTGTGGCCATCAGCCGAAGTAGCTTCCCAAAGCGGACCCCAACACTCGACTCTATTGAACTCATTGACATTGGAATGGAAGTAAACCCAAACCTGAGCTTCTTGTAACTCAGGATAGTTGTTTAATAAGCACCCATCTCCATGCACAAAAGCCTTCAACACCTAATACATTATACCGAAACAATCATAGTGATCAACATTTGTTATACATGAAACCAATAAAGTAAAAGAAGTTACTTCGGACTTTTGGAAAGTTACCACTGGAAGTTCTTTGCAAAAGATGTAGTATCGAAACTTTGCAAAGAGATCTAAAAGGAAATGGCCACCGCTTATGTGACAATGAACGTGAAGCGACATTTTCCCTTTCACTTTCTTCCACTCTGCTACCACTTCATCTCTGTATAGCCTATTTGCCCATCCTTGCAACTACATAGTAAACATTTATATACACTGATCAGCCTCTTAAATTGCTAAAACCATTACAGCAACCTGAGCAAAATCTTCCCAATGTTCTTCAATAGCACTCATGTTTCAGGATTGTTCTTTCGAAAGATGTATAGATACATCACAGAGATTTACACATATGCACAGATGCAGATACATACATAGGCTAAAACCATAGGACAGCCTCTACTACGTGTTTAATTGTCTGTAGATATGTGCAGGCAGAGCAGAGAAAGGTATGGTTTTTCTTACCTGAGAATCGTTAATGGAGTGAGAAATAGCTAGAGTCAATTTAGCTGTAATGTCACTGTGAGTGAGCGTATAAGTTCTTGGAAGCTTTGATGGATGCTTCTTCTCGTCAACCCCTAAAAACAATACTTTCAACTTGGATGATTCGAAAACCGCCGGTCCAAACAATCTTGCCATCTGCACCACCAAATCCAAAACCCCCTCAAGATTATCGAATATGTGTACTATCCATAAATAGAGAAGCCACAAGAACCGTAATCAACACGAAGTTTTCATAAACGGAAAAGCCGTGAAGAACTGAAACTATAAAGCTGCAAACTTTGAAACTAGTGGATCAGCTACATCACACTGAAATTTTCTTCTTAAGAATAAATCAAATAAGAAAATTAAATAAATTCCTTACAGGAGCAATGGATTGGTTATTCCTCTTGGATCTTATGTTGGCAAGAAAGAGTGAGCTTTTACTGTTTCTCCGATTGTCCGAATAAGCTGGTTTCAACTTGGTCGGTAACAGCATATTCGCAGACAAACTACACATATCTGCTCTCTCTCCCTTGAACCAAAATCAAAGCTTCAATCTTTCAGAATGATTCCCTATATAAAGAGAGACCCTTTTTGCGAGGCTTCGAACCAGAAATCTCACACGATTTTTCTTGCGTGTTCGTAGACTGAAAGCCAAAATTCGAAAGCTTGTAACTTTAACAAAACCCAAATAAACAAACTTTCGTTTGCTTCAAGATTTAGCTTTGAATTTTACTTTTGGTTTTTTTTTTTTGTCTCTGTTCCTGGAATTTAGGGTTCTTCTGAGGCGTATTAGGTTGATTGTGTATAGAAGGGACTTTGCTTCACGTTTCACACTTCCGTGGGATCCCAAATCTACTCTTTAGCATTTTTTTTTCCTGAGCACGAGAGAGTGCCACGTGTTCTCGCCAGTCTTTGCATGAGCTGCCCATGTGTCTTCCTGGTGGGGCTAACAACTGGTTTTTAACAGTCTTTTCGGATAACTTAGCCATCTCGTTTCGACAAAAAGACACATATTCGGCGGCTCTAACCCAACCTTGAACATCTCCAGCCGAACTTAAGTTGTCCGGTTTATGTCCGGTTTTATCTAATTTAATTGGTTCTATCGGTTACAAGCTCAAAACAGATTGTGTAAAAAAATACAAATAAGCTACAAAGCAAAGCTTATGAAAGCATAATCAACAACTATTATCGAAAACTTCACAATCAAGCGCGTATAATAAACATGTCTTTCAACGTGGTTCAAGCTCAGTGATTGAAACGTTGACCTGCGAAACCCGAGAAGCATCACTTGAATCACTATGAACAACAAATGCAGGTGTTGATGGAACCGGAAGGGTCACGGAGTTACTCTTGAGCCAGTGAACAACTGAGTTCATGTTTGGTCTTCTCGTCACACTCTCTTGAACGCATAACAGTCCTATGTTGATGCACTTCATCATCTCGTTTCTTGAAACATTCTTTGTGATCACTGAATCTACAATGTCCAGTGCTCGATCCCCGCGCCAATTTGTCCACGCCTAAACCCGTTTTTTAGTAAAATCAGTTAGCTCAGTAAAAGAATAAACATTGCTTGTGCGTTACGTTTGTTGACTCAAGTTTTACTTACATGGAAAGCTACGCCACTTGGCTGAAAGCTATTGTTCTTCCGACCACATATGATCTCAAGAACCATAATACCATAACTGTAAACATCGGTTTTAATCGAGAACCGTCCTTGCGCTATGTATTCCGGCGCCATATACCCGTTGCAACGGAACATGGTTTGGTAAGAAAACTTGAGTTTTTAATCATAGAAGTGTTGTAACCGAGAACTTACTAAGTTCCCATGACTCTGCTTGTTGTTAAGCCTTGTGTCTGATCATCTGAATCGAACAATCTCGCCATCCCGAAATCTGAAATCTTGGGGTTCATCTGATAGTCTAGAAGAATGTTACTAGGTTTCAAGTCACGGTGAATGATTTTGAGACGAGAGTCTTCATGAAGATAGAGAACCCCTCGAGCTATGTTTTCAATAATGTTGTACCGTGTGCTCCAATTAGCCCTCAAAGAAGATTGGTCTGGTTTTGATGAAGCAACCTCGAATATGAAGTGATCAAGGCTTGAATTGGGAACAAACTCGTAAATGAGAAGTCTCTCTTCGCCTTTTAAGCAAAAACCTAGTAGCTTAACTAGATTCCTATGCTGAAGCTTAGATAGTAACAAAACCTCGTTCTTGAACTCTTCTTCTCCTTGGCCCGAACGTATGGCTAATCTCTTCACCGCTACTTCTTGACCGTTTTGAAGCTTTCCCTTCACATTGTTGATTAGATAATATAAGAAAACATAATTCGATATTGACAATTGTAGTTGGTAGAAGATCAAAACCTGGTTTCTAACCTTGTACACTGGACCAAATCCACCTTCCCCGAGCTTATTCTCTTCAGAGAAGTCACTTGTCGCTGCTTGAATAGTACGGAACTCAAATTTCAACGAAGACAGAGCGTCAACTTCTGCAGCTGCATGCATACAAAGCAAAGAAACATAATTAAATATTGACTTTGATGAAAAACACTAATACAAACAAATGAAGAAACTCACTATCAAGTTCTTGATAAGTCTCTCTCAAGCCGTCCTTCTTCTTTTTCTTCCTCCACCAGTAAACAACATATCCAACTCCAGCTAGAATCAGTAGGGAAGCAACGACAAGAATTGGGACAACAATTTTCACCGTGGAATAATCTTCGACATCAAAATGTAAAACATATCATCATATGAAACAGGACAAAAACAGAGTATTTGATAATGTTCTTAAATTGCTACCTCTTTCACCTTTCTTATCTGGAGGTGAAATGTTACGAAAGGCTCCGTAAAATGGATAAAACTCCCACCGGAAAATGCAATTTGGACGAGTAACAAGACCTCCTTGTTTCCCACGGCAACAGTTCTGATAATCCCCAACGCTATTTCTCAGACAAGTGTTGCAATCAGCTTTAGATATATCAGAAGTACACTGCATAATCGTGTAGATCATCATCCTATCTCCGGAGTTCTTGCTTGTCAAGGGTCTAATCTCAGACGCATAGTACTTGTACGAAGCTGTATCCACCATACGAAGCATCAAATATTGCCAAATCCCATCAAAGTCTGTCATGTTCAATCTGATATTCGTAGAATTGGGAAGAATCTGACGCGGGTCCATATCTGCTGAGCCAAAGAAAGAACGTTTCGAGTAACGTACTAAGCAGAGAGTTTTTTCACCACCTGACCACTGAAAAGCTCCGGTGTTGTTTGGACAGTTCTTGATAAGCCCATCTGAAGTGGTCTTGACGCAATTTGAACAATCCGCTGTTTCAGTATTTGGAATACACATCGCTAGAGCATAGATTCTGTCTCGATCTTGGCCTAGCGAAGTATTGTAGAAGAAGTTGTTTTGAGAAGTGACGTTTGAAGGAAGGAAAGAGAGGAGAAGGATACGGTTCTCGTTGAAACTGCTGTTTCTGTTAAAAGATCCTTCGTCCAAGCACTGTTGATCTTGAGCAGAGACAAGAAAAACATCTGTTTTGATTGTAAGGAATAAATAGAGGATGGTCAAGAAGAGGAAGAAGAAGAAGCTCTTGTTCTTACTCATGCTTTCAGAGATTGTGCAGGTCTGTGTCTGGTTCTTTTCATCAATAAGCTTTTAGATTACTTGAGTGATGAGAGATCATCTTGGACTTTTGCTAAGAACCTAGGACACATGGATGTTAGTTATGGATGTAGATGAAGAGTAAAATATATATTATATAGGTCTAATGATTTTGACTTTGAAGAATACATATTTGGCGGATTTAGGATTATGGCATTTTCAGTTTTGCCCCTATTTATCTATAAAAATTGCATTTGTTGGTATTAGTATTTTAGCGTTTGTGAAAGTGACAACCTAATATTTTATTCTGTATATAGGGATTTGGAACTCAGAAACTGTATTTGGCAAATCTTGCGAGAATGTGAAGCCGAGAGAAGCAGGAATGGAACTCACATACACTCAACCTGATGATTAACATCTTCATCTCCGTGACCGGGATCTTCTTCAGACCTGTTCTTCCCCACATGTCATATAACTTCTGCAATTTCTCTCTGGGGGTTTGACTTTGTTTGCTGACGTATGATATTTTCTTAGTGGAGTTTGATTGTGGTTGTGTCTTTTCAGATCACTGATTTGTTGGTTATTGGTGTTTCCTATGGAACTTTTGGTGTTTCAGAAAACTGATTTGTTGGTTATCTTTGATGCTTGTGTTAATTGTGTATGTTAAGAAATGGGTTTGTGTAAATGTGTGAAGTGAGAGTAATATGAGACTGAGATGCTAAATCTTAAGTGACATATTACAACCATTTCAACTGTTATTACATAAACATAGTGTCTTCATAGCTTTTATCATTACAAGTTTACAACTCTGGAATCTACCGAGGAAGCGGTAGCTAAAATTATTGCATGAGACATTAAAGTATCCGGAATTGTTGAGGAGGGATGTTTCCATATAGCTTATTGCAGGACAAATCTAGTCTCTCCAAATCCTTCAGTTTTGAATAACTATCTGGTATGGAGCTGGTGAGACGGTTTCTTGAAAAATTTAGGAGATATGGAAAGTTTACCTTTCTTGGTATGGAACTAGAGAAGCTGTTATGTGAGATATCCATAACCTGGAGCTGTAGATTCTGTATTTGATCAAGTAAATGACCTTTTAGCTGCTTTCCCCTCATGTAAATGTACCAAGGGCTCTAATTCTCCTCTACACATTGACTTTACTAGTTATGTAATCATATCCATCAGGGGTCGTCTTCAAGATCGGCAACAGATAGCCGTGAAAAGGTTACTGATACATTCAGGACAAAACGAGGCCGTGTTTAAGACGGAAGTACTCTTACTGGCTAAGCTAGCTGCAACACAAGAATCTTGTTAAACTCTTCGGGTTTCTCCATTAAAGAATCTGAGAGACTTCTATGAGTTTATCCCAACTAAAATTCTTGATCAGTTCTTGCTCGCAATATATAGTCTCATCTCTGAAAGAGCACCAATGATCAAGTTATCACCAAAGAAAATGTGGGAGGATTATTGATCTTATTTGTTTGTTCTTGCAGCTTGCAAAATGTCCTGTCTTGTACAAGAAGACTACTAATGACTCAATTACCATTTATATAATTGGGCTGGAACAAGTACAGGATCTGCATGACGGTCCGGATCCACATGTTCACCAAGGATGGATCTCTGTTAGGCTTGATTTGACTCAGTGAGAGATCAACGATGTGGTTGCCACCAATATCGTCGCTGCACTTTACTCTCTGCAACTGGCAGCAGTCACTCTTACGATCATCAGGACTCCATAGATTCAGGATACTTTTCTTCTGATCTTCTTCTTCGGGGCTAAGAAGAGAGTTGCTTTATGAGTTGAGTTGCAACAAACCCCATCCGTTCAGTTTCTACACAACCAACACATTCTTTCATCTTGAATTGGAGTATCATTGTTACTATTGTGAACACCAAAGCCATCTGCTACTTCTGCTTAGCCCACCACCAGCTTCTGTCATATGTTCTGATGTTCATAGCTTCCTGTTCTGTAGATCAGAAACTAGGGCTTATAAAGCTAGAGCTCAGCTTAACAACATTTAAATCAACAAAGATTGACACACTTAACTTTAAAACCATATCATTTCGTATTATAACATGTGAAGACTTTTCGAGTCACTTGGGTCCACGTCAACGGCTCCGACTGAAAATGAGAAAATGAAAATATAAAGGGGACACATTTCTTGACCAAAATATCTTAAACTAACCTTAGGCTTTAGCTACATATGCCTATCTTGACTTATTAATGTTTTTTTTTTGAACGAGTAAACAATCATTTTGGGTCCACATTTGATAATTGTAATTTTATTGACTCTGACCTGTTTGACTTTTTGACTTCGTTTCTGAAGGCCTGAGGTTCACACTGTTTTCAGAGAAACTTCCATTTGCTAGTTTAAACAGGTAAGAAACGAACAGATGCTGAAATAATAAAAACAAAGATGATTGCTTTTGCTACCATCTTAAAGCAAATTATGAAGCAAAGGAGTTTGTTTGCAATCCTCTGTTTTGTCCTCGTAAGCTTTGGCGTTGCTTCGGTTTCAGCACAAACCGTCTGTATGAACACTGGGAATTTCAGACCCAACAGCACATACGACGCAAATCTCCGTCTCACCCTCGCTTCTCTTCCTTCCAATGTTACTTCTCAAGACGGACTCTTCTTCAATGGGTCCATTGGACAAGAACCTAACCGTGTCTACGCAATAGGGATGTGCATCCCTGGATCAACTTCAGAGGACTGTTCTGATTGTATGAAGACCGCCTCTAAAAATTTGATAGAGAGTTGTACTAACCAAACAGCAGCGTTTTCATGGCTAGGTGATCCCACGCTTTGCCTTGTCCGCTACTCCAACACTTCTTTCTTAGGATCTGCAGATTCAAGTAGGTTTTATAGGATCGCCAGCGGTAGAAATATAACATCAAATTCAACACAATTCACGAAAACATGGGAGGACTTACTTGCTCGCATGATTGATCTAGCCTCCACAGCTAAAAGCACACCATTCTCTAGTAACAACCATTATACAGTTAATACATCAGCCTTGACAGTTTTCGAGGATGTGTATGCATTGATGCAATGCACGCCGGATATTTCCTCCGTTGATTGTCAGGATTGTCTACGAGAAAGCGCCATTCACTTCCTAACATGCTGTGGTCAGAAGCGTGGAACACGTGTTCTGCGGCCAAGCTGCTATTTCCGCATTGAATTGTATAAATACTCTAAGGCTTTTGATAATCTTACGGTGGCTTCTCCTCCTCCCGTGGCTGCGCTTCAACCTGCAGGTGATCAGGCCAGGACGACCGACAATGGTAAGTATTATGATAATACTATTATCCAACTGAAAACAAAATGTGATTGCATAAGTTTTTGTTTCTGTGGTATAAGATGATAGCAAAGGAATCTCAGCTGGAATTGTCGTAGCCATCACCGTTCCAACTGTAGTTACCGTCTTAATACTGCTTGTTCTAGGACTTTTTCTTTGTCGGAGGAGAAAGTCAATGCAAAGAACTGAAGTTGAATGTACGTTGCTTTTGTTTACGCTCATTATAAGCATATATTGTCCCAAGGCATAACTAATATACCCTTGGTTTGCAGCTGATAGTGATATTTCAACTACACATTCATCCCAATATGACTTTAAGACAATTGAAGCTGCAACAAACAAGTTTTCGACGAGTAATAAGCTCGGTGAAGGTGGATTCGGCGAGGTTTACAAGGTAATGAGGCATCTGTTTTCCATTTTTCTAAGTTACTATATATAAAACAAACAGGTGATGTTTGCTTCATTGGATGGTATGTAGGGTACGCTTTCAAATGGAACTGAAGTGGCTGTGAAGCGACTGTCGAAAAACTCAGGACAAGGGATAAGAGAGTTCAAGAACGAGGCTGTTCTTGT
>ASZH01045211.1:0-13900 GCA_000411075.1 Sisymbrium irio | reverse complement strand
GAGAGAACAAGAAAAAGGAAATGAACTTCAATCTGCCATGACTTATTAGTGAAAAAAATTCAGTAAACAGTGACACTTTACCTGAACATAGACATCAAATATGCGTCTGCCAAGACGACTGTATGGCTCTTTGTCTGAAAACTGAATTTCCATAAAATGGAGTTTCACACTATAGGGTCCATTTTCCAAGCAAAAGGCATAGTAAACAAGGGAGATAGCAGATCGACGTGCAGTCTTATACAGATGATTAGAATCTCCAGGTATTGTTAAGTTAGTTGAAAGAATGTATATATCATTCGACAAGCGACCTGTATTACTGATTCCCCAATTTTCAAAGTGTTGATTTGTTGCGGATTTGGATACACTGTTATCAGCTTGATAATTGATTTTGCCCCATGTGTTTGTAACAGTTACATTTTCTCCACCACAATTTATATGTAGTGAGAGCTGATCTACAATCAATAACGATTATCACCGTCAGTAGAAAAAGTAGAGATGCTCGAGTGTAAACAGAGAAAGCAAACATCAGACCAACTAGAAAACGTTATATTGTCTAATGCTTTTTAAAGATAATTTAGAAGGGCTCATTAAACACTTACAGCTCGTGCAGTTTATTGGACCAGCGCATGGTAGAAGTCCAATTCTGTTGGACAAGAAGATGAGAATAAGCGTCTCAGCAGCACTAGACATTCAAACCATTACTACAACGTTTTGTCCATTCTTGTTGCAGGATTATAAGGTAGAAGAGTGTACTTACAAATTCTTCTTCAAGTATGAGCTTCGGTATGTGTTAATGTTACTGATTCAACAGAACGTGAGAACATAAATTTCAACATAAGCAGGTGATAAATAAATAGATAGAAGATGATTAGCTGCATGATGATATCCTATCAACTAAGATTTCATGTTCGTACCTCTTGTCCTGGCAGGTAGATGACCATGAAAAATTGTTATAAGAGAGATCACTGTGCGGATTCGCCAAATATTGAAAACGAAGAAGATGATTTAGTTGACATGATGGAAACTATCCCGAGCCATACAAACGAGTGAAGGCCTGGAACGTACAGATTGTTTTCATCGATGGAAGGACCAGATCCAAAGTTTCCGGAGAGCATGTTGCCAGTCAAATAGCTGAAAGAGATGTTGAAACAATACATATCATGCAAGTGTTATTCTGTGTGGTATTCACATTAAAAGGTTTTGTACTCTTTAAAACAATCTCATGCAACTTGTAGTACTTACGTGTATGTGGGTGCCTTTTCTTCTAGTGCTTGAACTTCTCCAGTCAAATTGTTAAAAGATAAATCACTGCAGCAAATATTATGTAAAAACTAAGTGGATTTTCTTCTTTTTTTTTGGCACGCACGTAATTCTGTAGTATATGTTTGCGAAGACAAGATTCCGGAAAGTTCGAATGTCTAAGTACATAAACTCATACTTGCATATCTCACTCAAAACAAAAACAAAAAATTGTCTTTTCAAAACTGTAAAATGTCAATGAGTATATGCATCATGATCCAGTAGTAAGCAAATTCCTCAGCAGAAAAATGTGCAAATTCCTCAGCAGTAATAATCTAAGTTCTGATAAGTTTCAAACTTACAGAGTCTCTAGGTTTGGAATATTCCAGATGTAAGAAGGGATTGGACCAGACATGCTCACATTCCTCAGAGTCCTGAAAGAGGGACATAGACTTTAGTTGGACAATGTAAATAAAAATCAATCATCAATACGAGAAATGGACAATGTAAGAACTTCAGTCAAAAAAAAAAAAATGGACAATATAAATACAGGGTGTTGATGTCGTTGCTGGAAAAAATTGGAAATGATTTTATCCCAGTCGTATCACTGATTATCCTGCATATGAATATATCGCTTTAAAAATCAGTCTTGTTTCAGTTTTCCTTTTGTTAATCTATCAAAACTAGTTCATTACAGTTCAAAAAGATTTTCAAGGCGGGCCACTTCATCAGGAATAGGTCCTTTCAGTTCACTTGCTTGTATATGTCTGCTTATCATAACCGACGCAAGTTAGGCATTGCAGAAACACACGCTCTATGAGAAATTACAGTAACTGTTGAAGGAAAAGCTTACAGCCTTTGAAGACCAGACCAGTTGCCAATATATGATGGGATGGTACCATCAAAGTAATTATCACTTACCCTACTGCATAATGAAAACAAACAACTAGTTAAGAGCTTTGTATCTTCTTGGACTACTTTATAGGTATAATTCTTAACTATCTCTTCATAAACTGAGGTGACCATTTTGTAATTGAAAATCAATTCAAAACCAAACAATTCATCCTACGGAAGAAACAAAGCATATATAAAGTTGAGGAAGAAGTTCAACAAAAAAGCTTTGAATCAGATTAAGCTTATGGCAAAATATGTCTCTTTCCTCATGTTACGAATTTACTAATCTTTACGTCTAATCAAATATAAGCATGATTTCCAGGTACCAGTCACGAAGGCATAAAAAAACTTTGGAAAATTTTAATTTTTAGTTACAGCCAACTTACAAATCCTTAAGGTTCACCAGTCTAGCTAGAGTGTTAGGCAAGTTTCCTGTAAAGTGATTGGACGTAAGATGCCTGCAAAACAAAACATTATGAAAAGTTTAAACATCTTGTTATAAGATTATTTTTGTTTTGCAACCAAAGATTCTTGTGGATTTGGAAAAAATAGGTAAGATGCAAATTAAAGATAGTCTTACAGTTTTTCTATACTAGTCAAGTTACCAAGCTCATCAGGAATCGGACCAGAGAACAGGTTGGCTTCCACTCCTCTGAAAATTCTATCACATTATCAGACTAGTAATTAAGAAGCACGTCCCTACATACAGGGATGGAAAACAGTTAGAGAGACGTACAGGAATGTCAGATTCTTGAAGTTTTGTAAACCGACTGGCAAAGGACCAGACAAACGATTCGCGCAGAGCGAGCTGTCAGAAAATTCAAAGTTAAGTTGCAAATCATGATGATGAAGCATCCAGGAGAGAAGAGAGAGCTAACAGGGAACTGAGGTATGGCATTGAAGCCCACTCCATTGGGATTGAGCCCCAAAGGTAGTTTCTCTGTACAGTTGGAGAAAGAAAACTCCTTTGAAACATATCTTTGCCTAAAGCATAAGGGTTCTGCTGGTTTATCTAGTTTGCAAAAACTCTATGAAAGCATCTGAATGTTCTCAAGAGAAAAACCGGACGTGTTTGAAAGCATCTGAAGGTTCTCAATTTAGGGACTTACAGCAGAATATTTCTTGTTATATAAAACAAACGAGGCCTTGCAGACTGAAACATTAAACTAATGAAATAATTGGTTGTTTGACCAACTCAGGTGAAACTCACATCAATCGGAGATACCTAAGTTTGACCAACTCAGGTGGAAGTTTTCCCGGAAGACTGAGGGTCTTGAGTATTCTGATAACCACAAGAATCCTTTCGTTTTACATAGAGAAGAAGAAAAAAAAAAGAATATAAGAAACAGTAGAAGCACAAGACTCACAATTCTGTAATATGGCATGTCCTGTTATTGTTGAAGGTACAATTACACTTAATGGTATTCTCACTCTCCGGATACTGAGCGACATCAATGTTTAGACTTCCTGAACTGCAAGGGTCTTGGTAGGGTAGGTTCATTCTTGTGATACCAAGTTTTAAAGCTATCTTTTCAAGCGCCTTTACTGCATAATAACCAAAATACAAATATTGATTATATATACAAATGTATAAGAATTATGACTGTGATTTTTTTAAGACTCTTAGAAAATGAAGATTCTTCTCATACCTTCATCAGGATGAAGAGCTGGTGAAGCGACCAATGTTCTTAGAGCTGCGAGGAAGCTTGTGATGATGGTGAATAACAAAAGAAATCTTGAGAAGACCATCGACATATGGATAATAGTTATATATAGTGCAAGATTCTTTGTGCGTGTATTCTTTTGGCTAATCACAATTCCCTCACGGAAATCAAATACAGATGAAATATGACTTTGTAGTGTTTCATATGATCTTTATAATATTACAATCTCAGCAGGCAATTAAAACACAACCACATGTCTTATTCAAATTAGTTTCTTCGTCTAACTAAGACACAACCACAGTGTCAAACACGTTAAACCTTTTTAATCACATTTGATTCAATTCACTTTCAACTCTTTATTTAGCATTTTACTGCACTCACTCAGTTGGTAAGATACATGAAGATACAAATATGGATTTTCTTAAACAACAGTAACAAAAAAACAGGCACGAAATTTCTAAATCCTCACGCTACGACAAAGAAAAAGAACGTATTATAAGCTATTAACTGATCTACCCATCAGTTGGTAATTTTTGGCTCCCTTGTGGTTGGTTTTTGTTCACGCAAGGTGGTAGAGATTAAATTCTGGCCTGTGTATGTATTTTGGCTGCTTGTTTAGCTTTGGCTTTAGTAGCTGTGTTGTATGGCTTTTGTGGACTGTTTCTTTTGGTCTTCTGCGACTTTGTAACTTGACTTCTCTGGATGGTTTTGATCCATCTTTAGTTATAACATCAGATGGCAAAAAAAAAAAAAGAAGCTCTCAACTGATAATCTACTCAAACGGTAAAACGTAAAAAACAAAATAATGGTAGGCACAAAGACTTTTCAATTCCTCATGCTACGACTGCGAAGCAAAACTAAAAGAAAAATGTTTACATCTTAGCTTTTTTTTTTTGTTTCCAACTGATATTGACGCCTGCCATCAATGTGCACGGAAACAACGAAGTCGCACAAACGTTTACAAAGATTTCAACCTGCCATCAATGTGCACAGAAACAACGAAGTCGCACAATAACAACCACCTACCCTCACCATAATGATACCCTTAACCGAGCAATAACTACAAGTAAGAGCTCCAAAAAATATCTCAACCTATTCACACCAAAAAAATCATCACCTACAATCAGAAGTGGTTCAAGTAAACTTATTAGAAACAGGAATATACAGTGTCTAACTATAAAAATTGTGCTCCACGATTACCCAATTGATAAGCCAGACGTGATCAGCACTTCCCTTTTGGTTTGCAGTACTCCTTCCACTAACAATTTTCATTGCACAACCCTGAAGATGTACATATGCTGGACCCATATATCCACTGCATTATAATAGAAACCACGATTGAGCTATCTTTGTTTGGCCATAGTGCGGTTTTTGTTTTTAAGTTCTATACTTACATGGTTCCTGCAATTTTGATGCTCCTGTGAGTGTGCTGTTCTGCATGGAGCCTAGCCAATCCAAAGTCAGATATATATGCATTCAGGTCAGCGTTTAGAAGCACATTTGTGGTCTTTATGTCACGTTGAATCATGCTCATCAACGATCCTTGGTGGAGGAACTCCAACCCTCTTGCAATTGCAACACAGATTTTTTGTCTCACTGTCCATTCCAATTTCATTGAGCTCTCTCCTATTGGATGTAAACCAGAGAGAAGTTACATCACACTACATGAGGTAACATGCATGTACACTTGAGTTAGACTCAAAACGTATGGAAAAGATGAAAGACATTCATGTACCGTAAAGCGCAAGAGAAAGGGAGTTACTCATACACAAGGAACAATTGATTCTTCTTGACACAGCATCCATAAAGCTTGACAAGGTTAGGATGATTCAGACATGAGATCATGCCAATCTCATTCAAAAATTCTTGGTTTCCTTAAAGTTGCTTGACTGCTATGATGTGGTTCCATCTGACAGCTTTCCCTGCATTAATTTTCCCATATGAGAAACCACAAAGAGCAGCCATATTTTCTACATGTATCAACGTTTGAGAAGAACTTGACATCTTTTTGTAGCTCACTTTGAACACGGATCAGAGCCGGCTTCTCCTAGTTTGTTGGCTTGATCAAAATTGCAGGTTTTAGTTTCCTCACAGTAAAAAGAAAGCGTTTGCAGCATACCTTATGGACGAGCGGGGAACAAACAAAGAATATCAAAATCCGGGAAGGGGAGATTGAGCGTTTCAAAGTTTCCATATATGGAATAAGGCAAACTTAAATGTGTGTCCTATTTTTTTTACCTAGCAGAGAGAGGGCGGCCATTAGGGTTTTCAGTTGGGAGTGAGTAAGATCTATGGGGATTGCAAATTCTGTGAGCATGGCGTTTAGTGAGGAGGATCCATCGGTAAAGAAAAGGGAGGAAAGTGAAGATTCGAATGAAACAAAGGAAGAGATTGAAGATTCGAGTGAAACAAAGGAAAAGGAAGAGGAAGAAGAGATTGGAGAGTGCCCTTTATGTAAGTACATAAAGGGAGGTGAGTGCAAGGAATCATTCGTAGCATTACAGAAGTGTGTGGACGAAGAAGAAGACGCCACAAAATGCAAGGAGGTCAGAAAGATATTCAAGACCTGTATGTTTGACAACCCTGTCTACTATGAGCCACTTATTAGAGCCCAGGCGCACGCTGTTGCCGAGATGATAAGCGAGCTGCAAGCGGAAAAGGAGGCCGTTCTGGCCGGTGATGCTGCAGCCATTGCCAAGGCCTTGAGCAAGTTGCAAACAGAGGAGGAGCCCGTTTTTGCCTGCTGAGGTTGCAGCCATTGCTAAGGCGTTTCAAGAGTTGGAAGCGGAAAAGAAGGAGATAGCCAAGGGGAACGAGTGATCGTGATCATCAGCCGCAAAGGTGATATGTGTTATGTTATGGGCATCGACGGGACCTTAGTAATAAAACAAAAACCTTAAGAGACTTTGAACTATCTATGTATGGGGTGTATCGACCTCTGGTTGACTGAGATTGATACTTGTCTGCTTTTTTTAATGTTGAATTTTTCGTTACTTATCTGCTTTTGACGTTGCCAACTTTAAGTACTAGCAACCGGTTCTCCTTGTTATCCTAAACCTTGCTAATCCGAATTTCAATATTCAATGTTTTCTTGTTCCTAAGAAAAAGGAAATGAACTTCAATCTGCCATGCCAGATTAGTGAACAATTCAGTAAACAGTGACGCTTTTACCTGAACATAGACATCAGATATGCTGCCGAGACAGCTGTATGGCTTCCTTGTCTGAATTTGAGAAAGAAGATTGCAAGATTCAAACATATATACATCAAAACCTACATTCAGAACAAAACATAAAAGCTGAATGAAACTATTTACGATTCCTCAAAATCTAAGATTTAAACACAATGTCTATGAATGTAGTGAGAAGGACACGGATCTTGAACACCACTGGAATCAGCAGTGACTTTATGTTTAAAGACATCAAATCAAGCAAATGAGGTGATTATACATGCTTTTTTGTTCTTGTATCCAATCAAATCCACATCAAACTTCAAGGAACAAATGATGAATCAAACTATAAACAGGAAACAAAACAGGAATGATTGCATATCAGGTGGAAAACGCTTTAAATTGTTTAACAAATTCACTAAAACAGAACCCAAGGCCATCAATGAAGAACAAAAGTGGACTGAAATCGACAGGGTTTGGTAAAAGATCGGACATTTCCAATGCACAAACAGAGAATTGACCTCGACAACGGCTTGACGCAAAGAAGAAACAAACCCTAACCAAAATAACTGCAACAATTACCAATTAGGAAAATTGAATACCCTAAAACAAGATCGCCATAAGAAAGGTTACACTACACAACTTAGAAACTATACCTCAGCGATAAGCGGAGGAACCCAACCAATCGAAGGAATCAAGCTTCAGATCAAAGCTTTAGAATTTTTCACAGAGACAAGAGAAAGAAGAAAGAGTTTATTTTTATTTGTAGGCATCGGTGCGTTATTTGACAACACGTGTCTAACGGTTACATTTTAGTACAAAACCAACAAAAATGCGTTTGACAACACGCGTTTCTTCCAACGGTTGTATTTTAATTTTGAGTCGATTTATTTTGTAATCTCGAACCGTTTCTGCATTTTTCAAAAAACCACCTAAACCCGAACCGGTTTATTTTTCACGAGATGTCTAACTAATATACGGCGTCGTTTTAGGGTGTCTCCGTAATTTGGCAATTTCCATTTTTTTTGTTTGTTTAGTTTCCAATTTTTTTTTTTTTTTTGGTTCTCTCTCGTAAACAAAGATCGAGACTTCTTTTACTTACTTCATCTCTCTCTCTCGAATACGAAAGACGACGGGAAGAAGTAAGAGGTGAGAATGGCGTACGTTAGTATGGGTGAAGCTCACCGGCGTATCACTGAGTACTTAAACCGTTTCTGCGACGCAGTTTCGTTCCAAGACTCTTCTACACTTTGCCGTCTCCTCTCTTTCTCTTCCAATTCCACATCTCTTCTCTCCCTCGCCGACGCTCTTAATGTCTTCCAGGTGCATTAAATTTCTCTGATTTAGTGAAAGTTTTCTGTTTTATCGTGACCCTTTTTGTAAAATCACCAGCTTGGAAACAGTAGGAGTATGCTTTTGCGGATAGAGGCATGATATGATCCCATATGTTGGTAAAGTATGTGGCTTTTAGGTTCAGTTTCAATCCAGGATGCTTGAGATATGATTTAGTTGGTGTCCTAATGCTTCACCAGTGAGTATAAATCTTGAATTTAGGGCTCGAAAGAGTAGGAGTATGATCTTTCTTTTAGTAAAGTCTGTGTCTTTTAGGTTCAGTTTCAATCCAGGATGCTTAAGATATGATCTAGTTGGTGTCCTAATGCTTCACCAGTGAGTATGAATCTTGAATTTAGGGCTCCAAAGAGTAGGGAGTATGTTCCTGCGATTTAAGCTTGATCTTGATGTTAGTAAAGTTTGTGGCTTTTAGGTTCAATCTCAATCGAGGATATGTACAGTGTTATCCTCCAATTGAGTCCAATGAGTGAATTTTTGAATGTAAAGCTTGAAGCTGCCTGTGGTAAAGTTATTGTATGAAGGACTCTGTATATGAGTCAGTTTAATGAGTATATAAGTTTTAGATTAGGGCTTGAAACCGTCTGATAAGATTGAGTATATGTGTCTACTGGATTAGATTGAAATAATTGGGCGAGTCTTCCTTCATTTTGCAATATTTCTGAGAATGTGTTTTGACAAGTTATCTAGGAACTTCGAATGACTGAATCCAGTGAATTTTACTCTTTCAATGATGCAGGATGCTAGCAGTTTGATAAGACAATCTGATAAATTCTCTGAATACGGCGAGATCCTAGCTCACTTGTTTCGTTCTTTACAAAGTTACCGGGTTGGGAATCTAGTCGAAGCATACCTTGCTTTTGAGAAGTTTGCCAAGTAAAGTTTTCTTTTTCCTCTCTCCTGCATTGATGTATAATTTGATCTCATGGTTTTACCTGTTGTAGAATAGATAAGCTGATTCACAATGTCTGATATTGGATTATATATGTGCAGTGCTTTTGTTCAGGAGTTTCGTAATTGGGAATCCGCTTGGGCATTGGAAGCTCTTTATGTAGTTTGTTATGAAATTAGAATTCTTGCTGAAAAGGTAGTCTTTCACTTCATTCTCACTCATCCAAAATCTTAGATTTGTTTGGTTTCCTGTCTCCAAATTTTGAGTTTTGAGAGAATGATTGGTTCGAATTGGCAATGCAGGCTGATAAAGAATTGACCTCTAATGGAAAATCTCCCGAGAAACTGAAAGCAGCTGGATCTCTTCTCATGAAAGTTTTTGGAGTTCTTGCTGTAAGCTACCTTATCTATCAATCTTCAGGAAAATTTGCTTTGTTAAGCTTTACTTTTGTGTTGAGTTTCTTTTGTTTTGGCTCCTTATTTAGTTTTAAACTGTAGGGTAAAGGTCCAAAACGAGTCGGAGCATTATATGTGACTTGTCAATTGTTCAAGACCTACTTCAAGGTGAAATTCATTATTTTGAAATGGTTAACATTCTCGTGTATTATTACGTGGTTTTGATCAACCAATTACTAAAACTGTGTCCCTAATATCTGTATTTCAGCTTGGAACTGTCAATCTTTGTCGAAGTGTAATAAGAAGTATTGAGACTGCTCGGATATTTGACTTTGAGGAATTTCCAAGAAGGGACAAGGTCTTGTGCAATTCTCTGCAATTAGTTTTAGTTTCTGGCCTTCGGATTCGGTTATACATTTATCTTATGGTTTATTTTTTTTACTCTCAAACTCTGCAGGTTACTTACATGTATTATACCGGAAGATTAGAAGTCTTCAACGAGAATTTTCCTGCTGTGAGTCACTGATAGATTGTATGCTTCCATGAACGTTCATTTTGTGGTATTAGTTGAAATATTGATAAGGACATGTTCTTGTTTTAATCTTGCAGGCTGATACAAAGCTATCATATGCCTTACAATATTGCGACCCCAAAAAACAACGGAATATAAGGTATTATTATAGTTTACTCTCTGACTAGTGATTACTTTACTCTTGCATTGCATGGCATCGCTTAATGAGCTTATGTGCCTTATGTTCAGGATGATATTGAAGTATTTGATACCAGTGAAACTCTCGATAGGAATCATACCAAAAGACGAGCTCTTACAAAAGTATAATCTTCATGAGGTAATAACTAATCCTTTTGTTTTCTAAAATTCCTCTCAATTGTACATCTGACTTACCTCTCTTATTCCAACTTCTCTATGTGTTCAGTACATAAATATTGTGCAAGCTCTGAGAAAGGGTGATCTCAGGCTTCTTCGACATGCTCTTCAAGAACATGAAGATCGGTATGACTTTCTGTTGACTTCTTATTGAACTTACCTACATCTAAATATTAGGTCCTTGTGTTAGAGTACTGCATGAGCATTGTAAGTAGCGTTGGTGGCTTCTAGTGGATTGTAACTGTGTTGACAGCTCAGCAATTACTTGTTAGTTATAGAGCTAAAGGGTTCAATGACAGTTGTGGCAATTAGATCGAGAGTAAAGATGCTCTCCTTAGTCCATCGCATAAAAGGTTTTATCGGTTTGGATTATTATATTACTGAACACCTTAATATCAATCAGGTTCTTGAGGTCCGGTGTGTATCTTGTCTTGGAGAAGCTGGAGCTCCAAGTCTACCAGAGACTCATGAAGAAAATGTAAGTAGTAGTTATATATGACAACATATCCCGTCCACTGAACATTCTCAGATTACTTCAGTTTTGTAACTCTTTTTGTTATTGTTTCAGTTATATCATCCAGAAGCAGAGCGATCCAGCTAGAGCTCACCAACTGAAGCTTGAAGTGATTGCCAAAGCACTTAGATGGCTAGAGATAGATATGGATCTCGACGAGGTTTCTTCTACGTTTCCATCTCTTCATTTTTTTTATTACTTGCATGAATTTTGTAAACTCACAGTTATGATACTATTGTCTGCAGGTGGAATGTATAATGACTATACTGATATACAAAAATCTTGTGAAAGGTTATTTGGCACACAAGAGCAAAGTGGTAGTGCTAAGCAAGCAAGATCCTTTCCCTAAACTAAACGGGAAGCCTGTTGGCTCATAGATTTACCTTCACGTGCAGGCCCTGCGAATTGCGGGTTATCTTGTTGTTGTATTAAGAAACCCTGTTTTAACCCGAGCTTAATCTTATTTTTTACTTCCGAATTCGTTTTGTTAGTCTTATAGATTTTACTTGTCATAAGGAATGATGGAAAGTAATCATAAACATCCAGATAATCTTTACAGGCTAGAATTATTCTCTTTCAATATCTCCACAGTTTCACGAGTTGCTGGCTTTTGTGCCTTCAAGATTTTCTGATATTTTGTCGCATCGAAATCAATTAACAAATGATGGAAGCTTGAAAGTTGAGAATATTAGTAGTAGATACACATGGAGAAGAGATGCTTTCAAAATTTACTTTGTCACAATTGATACCAAATAACCTTGAAAGTTGTGAAAGAGTATAGTTCTTGAAACTTGCCATCAAACATAAAAATTTCAGCAGAAAAACACAGGGAGAGGACAATACAAAACTCAAGAGACTACAATACTTAAAAAAGTTTTTCAAACGAAGCATCGATCTTTTCAAGCAGCGAGATCAGGAAGAGTGTTCTGAATGTTGTAAGGCATCAAGATGTTGAAACCATCAGCCGCAGTTGAGATGATCATCCCTGGAATCTGGCTGTGCCAGTGAAGTTCCTTTAAGTCTTTTTGCCCCTGGATATCCCGAAAAAGAAAAAACGAGGCGTTCAGGCAAAAAACATCGAACAAATATAAACACTAGCTAAATACATTGAAGCAAAATGTTACCTGGTGAACGAAGAGAAGCTGAGGAGGTAAATCTTGAGGTGTGTTGACTTGTTCCTTGGTCTGGGCTTTGAACTCTGCTTCCTCTTCTTCATCCTTCTCTAAGGATAAATCCCATATCCTGCAAATACAACAGAAAGCCAAAAACCATTAGACACTTTTTCGGTTTTGCTGAGGATTATCAATGTTTTCTGTATAAGCTTTGTGGTTTACGTGAGCTGGTTATCGCCTGAAGAGACTGCAAGTGTCGAGGATTCATGAACGCTCCACTCAATCGACGTGATAGGATGCTTATGATACTCAAAATGTGCTATCACAGCATCTCCCTCCTAGTTCAAGTTTTAAGTGCTAACACATCAGAATCTTGTTAAGATATTGATATGGAAATTACTAAAGCTACGGTCTTCAGCGTACCTTGATTATCCTAAGATCACGGATAGAGAATGTCCCGTCATCACTCCCTGAGGCCAACATGCAACTAGCAAGCCTTCATGAAAGAGGAAAAATAACGAATAAGCCAATTTGCGGGTCACACAAAACCAAAGAAGAATTGAAGTTACACATAAAAGTGGCAAGAGAACCTGTTCCATGAGATGACATTCACATCTGCGTTATGTGCTTTGAAAGATAATCCAGGCGACTTCCCAGCTCGGATATCCCAAATTGCAATAGTCCCATCCACAGAACACGACGCAAACACGCTGGCTTCACCTGGGCTCCACTGGAAACAGAGAAAAGAATATTCAGCCAAAAGGAGACAGTAATAGTAGAGACACAATTTAGCTGCAAAGCGACAGTTTTACTTGTAAATCTTCAACACTTGCAGTGTGTCCTGCAAACGGAACAGGATCAACAGTCCATGATGCAGAAGCTGGTTCCCACAAATGAATCATACTCATGCAGTCCCCTAACCGGTAGAGAACAAAAATAATTACACATTGACTATGTTGAAAAGCAAGTAATTGTTTGAGTATTGCTGAATGAAATTTCTGAGATAAACTATACCGGAAAGAAGTCTTCCAGCTGTTGTAGGACTCCAATCTATAGCATAGCCTTCATCTTTGTGGCCAGAAAAGTTGACTAAGGGTGCTTGGTTAAGAGCCGGTGAAGTTGAATCTTTACCTTCTGTTTCTGACTCCGCTAAAGCATTAAGATGAGAACTCATGTCCCACACCTGCCCACAAATACAAAAACAGAAACCAGTTTCTAAAAGACAAATTTAAACATGTACGTGCAAGTAGAGAAAAAACATATCATCATGGCTTATAGCCAAATGCTAACCTAATATCCGGTTTCTGAAATGATAAGGACATTGTCTTACCTGTACATGACCAGAATCTGCCCAAGAGACACAGATATGAGGATTTTGTGGCATTGCACGAATGCGGTTAACACATCCATGATGAGCAACCCTGCGGACCTGTTTATCAATAAAATTAGAGACAAAAGTATAAACCATGATGACTCTCTCAACTTCAGAGACGACAACACATTAGTTAAACAGAATCTATAGTGACCTGAATATTAGGGACAGTGGAAGCTTCATCTTCGCTTTCCTCATCGCTATCACTGTCCTCATCTTCATCATCCTCATCCTCCATAGCATCATCACCATTCACTAGCGTCTTAGGCGCTACATCACGTCTCTTACCAGATACGTTGCTGATTTTAAATAATCCAACAGAGTTGGACTTTGCGGTATCAGCCTAAAAGAGAGGGGAAAGTAATTATTCACAACTTACCACGAGATCTAGAAGCAAAAAAAAAAAAAAAAAAA
>ASZH01045210.1:0-13735 GCA_000411075.1 Sisymbrium irio | reverse complement strand
CTTCACCCGGTGATGATGACTAAGTAACTTAGGTGAAGAGTTTGTACTCTTTTCCCATGATGAGTTTGGTCCCACTGGGTTTTCTCAACATGGTTTTTAATGAGGCAGATGAATCACTACGTCGAGTTGCTTAGGAGTCATTGCCAATGGGTAATAATGTATAAGCTATTTTGGCTTCATACTTAGTTTATTTTAGAGGTGCACCAATTAGGAACCTGAGGGTTGGGACGCCTTGTTGTTTTATTTAAAAATTAAGACATCGTGTTGTTTGAGTATTGTGCGACATCCTTAAGTGGCTCATTTTCCTTCTCCCCCCCTCTCGGTTGACCTTGTAACCATCTTCTAGGGGTGTTAGGACGGATTAGCATCAACAGTTCCTGTCTCAGATAAAATGTCAATTGTGTACTTCCTTTGAGAGAGAAAGAGCCCCTCAGTAGAGCAGGATACTTCAATCCCTAGGAAGTACTTCAGTTCCCCCAAATCTTTAATGTCAAACACTGATTTACGGAAAGATTTAGTGTGCGTGCTACCGCCCGTGTTATTTCCAGAAATGATAAGGTCATTGACATATATGAAAACCACCACAATGTCGTGATCATTCTGAAAGAGTGAAGAGAGTGTGGTCAGCCTCTGAAAGTCTGAAGCCATGGTTTCTGAGAGTATGACTAAGCTTGTGATATATACAAAGCTCTGAGGGACTTCTTTAACCCATAAACCGCCTTCCTTAGTCTCAGAACATTACCCTGAGCAATCATGTTTTCAAGGCCAGGAGGTGGTGTCATATAAACCTCCTCATCAACCTCCCCCTGAAGAAATGCATTCTTCACATCCATCTGCCAAAGTTCCCAATATAGATTGATTGCTAAGGAAATGACCACCCGTACCGTAGGCATCTCAGCTACTGGTGCAAAAGTGTATGTGTAGTCCGTCCCATATGTTTGGGTGAAACCTCGAGCTACTAGTCTAGACATGTATCGCTCAATGTCCCCATTGCTTTTATACTTGATTGTGTAGACCCATTTGGAGCTAACTGCTGTCTTTCCTTGAGGAAGTTGTGTCTCATCCCATGTATGATTGTGTAAATGGCATCAACCTCAGTACCAACTGCATCCCGCCATACTTTCTTTGCTTTACCCTTATCATAGGTAAAAGGAATCTGATCAAGTTCAATCCTGCTGAGGAAGGCTAAGTGTTCAGAGGGCAACCGAGCAAATGAGCAGATAGCCTGAATAGGATGCGCCACAGCCTGAGAGTTATAGTAGACCCTTGTATTGCGAAGTCTAGTACTGCGTCGAAGAATCAAGGCTGGATCATGAGCTTTTTCTTCCTCAGTGTTGTCGATGACAGTTGCATCTGTTGGAGGATCTTTGTGAAGTCGAGCACTTCTTCTCAGAACCGGTGTTGTATCTGGACTGTGTGCTTCTACGATGTTGTCAATGACAAGTTCATCCGCCTCAGGGGTGTCCTTGGTTGTGTTTGATTCAGTAGAAGGAGCGACATCTATTTGGGCATCCGAAGGTAGATCATTGTGCATATATGGTTCCTCAGGTGAAGCTTGAGGTGGGACTGATGGAGCTTCAGAGTTGCCGAGATGATCTAACAAGAATATGAGGCTCGTGGGTCTATTTGAGGGTGACTGAGCTAAGTCCTTGACATTATCCCAATCCTTGGTGTCGTGATATCCTTTTTCCTCCAGAAATTGCACATCACGAGAAATGAGGACCCGGCTTGTTGTAAAGTCATAACACTTGTATCCTTTCTGCGTGGAGGAGTAACCAATAAACATACACCTAGTGTTCCTTGCTTCTAGTTTGTTCCTTAATTCCCCTGGAACTAAGACAAAGCACACACACCCAAAGACTTTTAAGTGAGTAATGAATGGTTTAGAGTAATTTAGTACCTCAACTGGAGTTGCATCTTGTAGAACTTTTGTAGGAGTTCTGTTAATGAGATAACATGCTGTTAGTACTGTATCAACCTAAAATCTCTTAGGCACATTGGTATAGAACATTATGGACCTTGCCACTTCTATAATGTGTCTGTTCTTCCTTTCAGCCACACCATTTTGTTGAAGTGTATAAGGGCAGCTCGTTTGATGCAAGATTCCGTGTTTGTTCAAGTGGTCTCTGAATCTATGACCAATGTATTCTCCACCATTATCTGTTCTTAGCACTTTAATCTTAACTTTGAATTGGTTAGTCACATAAGTTTGAAAATTTTAAAAAGCCTCAAATGTTTTATCTTTGGATGGTAACAATGACACAATGTGAGCCATGGCTATTTGGATTTTTCATCTATGAAGGTCACAAGGTACTTGTTACTATCCCTAGATAAGCATGGTTATGTCCAAACATCAGAGTGAACTAAGTCAAAGAAATTTTCATAGATAGTACTAGATTTTGGAAAGACAGATTTGCAGTGTTTGCCAAGAATAAAAGCCTCACAATTTGCATGATCAAACAAAATTTTAGGAAGTAAAAGCTTAAGAGAACAAAGTGTGGGTGGCCTAGTTTAGCATACCACACAGCATTTAGGGAAACTGAAAAACAAGAGGCAGATGATAATGGTTTGATAGATGAGAGATCTTCTAAGACATATAGATCGCCCTTAGTCACTCCTTTTCCAAGTAACTTCATAGTCTCAATATCCTGAAAATGCACATCATTAGGCCCAAATATAGCACAACAGTTTAAATCTGAGGTGGCCTTTCTAACTGATAACAAATTTGATGAGAATTTTGGCATATAAAGAGCTTTAGAGTTCTTATTAAACAACTTCAATTTACCAATTTCATTGACTGCTATCTTATCACTATTTGCTATGACTACATTACCTTAAGTCGGTTATATGTTGCTTAGGAGATCAGGATTACTAATCATATGATGAGAGTCACCTGAATCTACAACAAGCTGGCTATTCGCTTTATGAGATATAAATTTTTTTACCAGACTCTTTGAGAGAAGCAATGGATTTGATAAGAGATTCCAGGTGGAGCTGGATGCAACAATGGCAGTTTCTGCTTGGCTCACTCCATACTCGGAGTTGTTAGCCCTTGCATCTCTGAACCGTTCATTGGACCTGAAATGTGGTGGTGCTGGAGAACTTGGTTTGAGATGTGGGTGCATGATCCAGCACTGAGCCTTGTTATGACCCTTCTTCTTGCAGTGGTCACACATTCTCGGTCGCTTATCTTCTGGGGGCTTATACACACCCTTGTTTGCGGTTGGAAGCTAATTTCTCCCATTGAACAATCCTAAGGATCCTTGCTCCTTTTGAACTTGAGCACATACTTCATAAAGCTTGGTATCTTGTCTCCCCTGAGGATGTGCTTAATCAGATCATTAAAAATTGAAAGTGAGAAGCATGCTGAACACTTTGTCTTGCTCACGCCTCTCATTTAGCACTGTTGCATCCATGGTGGTTGGCTTTAGCATTTCCAACTTGGCCCACAGTGCTCTGAACTTCCCAAGATGCTTGGTAAAGTACAGATCTTCTTGGTTGAGGTTGTTGATGGATCTTTTTACCTCAAACACTCGAGTTAAGTTGGAGACATTCCCATAAACAATTTTGAGTGTCACCAACAGCTCATAGGCCGATTCACAGTATGATTATGCCTCCAATATTGAAGCATCAAAAGGATAATTGACATGACTGTTTGGTCTTCTTGAAACCATTTGGTTTCCTCCACAGGTAGCTGCACTGCCTCCTTCTCCTTCTCTTTCTCCAAGGTGGCTTCCTTTGGAGCTGTCGCATTCAACACATGGCTCCAAAGTCCTCAGCCACATAGCGAGGTTCTTGCGGTTCTAGACCATATCAGGTAGTTGTCTCCTTTGAGGATGACCGGTATGACAAGCTGCTTAATATTCTCCATGGGTTCCTTGGCGAGTTTGAACTGGTGAGTAGGATGAGAAGCGAGTTTTGGTTTTGTGGTAGTAATATATAGTAACACAGGTCTTCTGGAAGGTGGCTAGAGATTTAGGCCGAACAAGAGAGATTTGTAGTAGGCTAAGGTAAAATGACTAGAAGAGACTGAGCTTTTAGGTAGATTTAGAGAGGATCTAGAGAATATGAGCACAAAGCTCTTATACCATGATAGAATTAGGATCAAATTTAGATCATTCAGTAACCAAAATTATGAAGAGCTTGTGAAACCATTATGAGATAGATGAGAATTGCATTCATAGAATTGTGTGTGTTATAATTGTAGTCTAAGATCTTTAAATAGACAGACAAGAGAAGTTATACAGCAAAGCAAATGAAAGGGACATAAAGTAGTTTGTAATGTGGATCCATATGTTGTTGATAGTGACCTGACCAAAATGGTTCCTTCTCCTCTCATAAATTGCCTAGATAAAAGTCCAACAAACACCCCAAATTGGCTACCATTTTTTTTAGCTAACCATTTTTCATTCAAACATTAAAGTGGGCCGATTACAGAGTTATTAAGTGCCCTTTTGGCCCAATTTTCTGCCACACAATTGGCCTCACGTTTGTTAAAGCGAAAGTCTATGAAACTGAAATTGGTGGATATATTTTCGATATATGCTACGATACCGTGGAGCACTGTGAAGCATTGCTTCCGTGAGAGAGCTTTGACGAGGAGTTGTGAGTATGATTCCATAATCAGGGCAGTGATTCCTCTACTAATGACGTCTTCTAGTGCTGTCAAGAGTGCTAGACCCTCCGCGACCAGAGATGATACAATATTTGAAGCCTTTTGATTTCATTGCTAAGCTTGGTCGGTGGCCAGATTCAATATTTCCCATCCAAGCCCTGCTTTATACATCTCCTTATTCCAAGCTGTGTCTGATTGGCATCGCATGGTGGACGGAGGTGCAGACTTCCGAGATCCAATTTGTTGTGGTAAGCATGCCATCTTTGTTGCCTCTGAGTTTTTTCCAGAAATCCATTCTCTTGCAGTTGTTAAGGCTTTAGTAGCTGTTTCCACTGGTGTGAATTCTTTGGCATTAAAGATCAGATCATTCCTTGACTTTCATAGGGTCTAGAAAAACTAAGGCTGTGAGATTCCCCGCTGATACTCCATTTAGTGGCAGGCTGGCGATCTTGTTGGTAGTTTCCCAGCCTTCTTTGAAGGATCAAAATTGTCGTGAGTTGATTTGGCTTGCTCCTTGGCAGAGGTCCCAAACTCTTACCGCATAAGGACACTGAAACAGTACATGGACTACAGATTCCGAATACCACATATCTTGCAGGCCGCATCGAGCTGAATATGTCTTCGATCATTCGAGCATCGACTGGTAATGCCCCTTGTCCTGCTTTCAAGAGAAAGGATTTAAGTTTAGGTGCTGTTGCTATTTGCCAAATCTCCTTTTCCAATTTAGGGAATTTGGTCTGATCTCCGTATTATCCTGTAGACTTATGCTTTCCCTTGCCACATAGTAGTCCGACTTAGTTGAATAGTCTCCGGAGCTGTATTTTAGCCAAATCTGTTTGTCTAGTTCTCCTGTTTTGCTTGGTATGACTTTTGAGTATGAAATCTTTAGAGTGGCAGATTTTTTTTACTTTTGGTATATCCCAAGTTGTGGCATCCGGTAGCAAGAGGTCTGAGACTCAAAGGTTTTGTAGGTCTTCTTGAACAGATCCCATTGGGGTTTTACTCTCATTTGTAGCCAGCCAGGGATCCCTCCATACGGAGATTTCCTTACCATTTCCTACTGTCCAACCTATATGATTTTTAATGAGGTCCCTATCAATAAGGACTCCTCGCCAGCCATGCAACATCTCTATTGAAGGGGTACAGGTTAACAATGTCTCTCCATTACTATATTTACCCATAAGTACTCTTGCCAATAGACTTGTTGGATTCTGTAGAATCCGCCAGCTAAGTTTCCCTATGAAAGCATCACTGAAGCACTGAATGTCTCTAAAACCTAGGCCACTCTCAGCTTTTGGTTTAATTAGAGTATCCCATGCAACCCATGCCATTCCTTGTTTATTTGGTTTTGAATCCCACCAAAATCGCGTTAACGCAGATTGGATCCTTTTACACAGGGAGATAGGCAGCTTGAAAGTTGTCATGGCATATGATGGCATTGTGGATGGCACACTTTGTACCATAGCCTGTTTCCCAGCTGATTTCAAGTGTTTTGTTTTCCAACTCAATGATTTTTGTTGGATTTTATCGACGATCGAAGTAAATAAGTCATTTTTCTTTCTTCCGAAATGTTCTGGTATACCCAAGTACTTCCCGTTTCCTCCCTCTTTTACTATGCTAAGCTCTTCTTTGACTTCTTCTCTTATGTGGCTTGGAGTCTTTCTTGAAAAGGTAATAGATGGCTTGTCTTTATTGATGCACTGTCCCGAGACTGCTTCATAGTCTGTAAGTATTTTCTTCAGACCTCTGGCTGCTTTAAGATTCACTTTGCAAAAGAACATAATGTCATCAGTGAATAGGAGGTGATTTATACTGGAACTTTTCCTTGACACCTTGATGCCTTTAAGTCTTCCTTTCTGGCGAGCTGTGTTGCATAATCCGATAGACCTCACTGCATAGGATAAATATATACATAGACAGGGGGTATCCTTGTCTTAGTCCTCTTTCTTGTTTATCCAACCCTTTAGGTGTCCTGTTGATTAGAAAGGAATAAGAGACTGTGTTTATGCATTGCATGATCCAATGAATCCAAGTAGGGTGGAAACCGAATCTCTCCATGGTTAACTTTATAAAGTTCCATTCCAGCCTTTCATACGCCTTAATCATGTCAGTTTTGACCACCATGGAACATCGAATCTGAGCTTCTAATATCTTTAAGAAATGTAAGATCTCATATGTGTAGAACATTATCAGCTATAGCTAGTACTCTAACAAACACGGATTGAGTTTCTGAAATCAAGTATGGTAATACCGGTTGCAGCCTTCTAGTGAGAAATTTAGAGATTATTTTGTAATAGACATTGCATAAGGCAATAGGTCTATAATCAGTCATTTTCCTCGGCCTATGCAGTTTAGGTATTAATCGTACATGAGTTTCATTGATCCTTGTTGGAATAGCGCCATTCATGAAGAAGCTAATGATTTATTTTGGGATCTCAAGTCCAATTATGTTCCAGTTAGTGTGATAGAAGCTCGTGGATAAGCCATCCGGCCCTGGTGCTTTGTCGGGGTGGATGGAGAAAGCTGCTTTTCTAATCTCCTCAGCTGTTGGTAGTGCGGTAAGTTTCTGGTTCATCTCCTCCGTGACTACTGGTTTAATTGCTGTTTTGATCACCTCCTTCCACTTGGTACAATCTGTGGTAGCAGTGAACCTAAAATAGTCAGCAATGACTTCTGATATTTGTTATTCTTCGTAGAAGGCTGTTCCATCAGAATTCTCTATAACTGAAAATTTGTTTAAGACATTTCTTCCTCTAGCCACCGCATGAAAGAAGCTTCTATTCTTTTCTCCTAAACTTAGCAACACTAGCCTTACCTTTGTCTCCAAATTTTCTCTTCTTCTTTATAAGCTTGTTGTAGACTAGCATTTATTCTTACAATGAGGTCTGTGTTGATTGAGGGCTGGTCATGGCTTCTCCAAAACTTCTCTTCTTCTTTATAGGCTTAGTAGTATAGTGAAGGGTGACCTCATGCAACTCTTCCATTATTTGATCAGTCGTCGGGATTTGTGGTTGGGGAGGCTGAGGTGCAGTTGTTTGTTTTCCATGATTTTATGTTGTCTGTAGATTTTGTGCTGATTGCTTGTGGGGGCTTTCGATCTCTTTCTCACTGGGGCTCCCTCTACTAGACTCTCCTATATAGACCATGGGGGTTCTTTCTTGATATATGAATTAAGTATTTCCTCTTTTCTCCGTCCATACCATATAATTGGCTCTTCGGTTGTTTGTTGTATTGTATCTGGGAAATCGTTTGTCCTTTTTTGTCCATACGACGTGATGAAGATTTGTGGTAGCTTTTAGCTTGGCTGTATGAGTTATGGTTGTTCAGATTCCTGTCGTAATTCTCTGACTCATGTGGTTTTCTTCTCATATGCAGCTTTAAAGCTCTTTCTCCGAAGGGACGACCATATTTATCTAGTCTTTATTTGAACTGAGAATCCGTTGGTGAGACAGAATTGTGCGCATTTGTCGGAGTGATTCAAATTTCTGGGGGAGTGATTCATTTTTTTCCCACTTCTACACTAGTTTCCCGTTCATCTTCACTTGGGATACCAGATCTCTTGATGTTGGCTTTTCATTCAGCTTGACGTTAAAACTGAGGGCAGTCCGAGACTTGATGAGTGAAGTGAGCATTAGGCAGTGTGAGCAATGTTTTTCTAAGTCTTCATACTCCAACGCTTTCTTATCCCGTTGAGAATTCTATGATAGTCTCCTTAGTGATAGGTTTTAAGCCATCAACTAGAATTCTAACCTTTGCTGCTGTTTTGGTGATTTCATAATCCTCCATATGGCCTAGCTCATGCCCGATATTTTAGATCATTTCATGTGCTAATAGTGGAGAGGTAGTCCTTTGATACGTATCCAGAACAAGATCTGGGATGGAAAGGCCTGAGAGATTATAGGTTCCCAGCGTTGGAGTATAATCATCCATTAACTGAAATGCTAGGGCCTGTTGGCTAAAATTTCTGTATGGTCTTCTTCCAGTTCAAAGCGAAACTGAAAAAAGTCGTTGCCTAGATCTGATCCTTCCACGTTTCCTTTTAGGATCCATTTCTTCGGAAGGTAGGGGATGATCGACCATAGCCTCGATTCTTTTGGATTCATCAGCCACCCTACCAGTGTAAGGCTATTCTCTTTTATCAGGTCTGTGTTGTCAAACTCTGGTGCTATGATTCGCTTTCTCCGCGTAGTTTGGTCGATTTTCATTGTGCTGATACTCTTTCCTTTTTTGGTAAATGATAAGTGGTTTTCCATTTTAGAGGAAAAGCCAGTAAGAGATACACTCATGTCAACTCAGTTCTGAGGAGTAACAAGAGAGTGGAGTTGCTTGACGAGGCCGGTAGGAATGAATGGTGCTGGTCAGATTAGAAGAAAGGTTTTCCTCTTATCAGTTCTCCTCAGGTGATTTCGATAAGTTATGTCGGTTGGTCTGAAGTTTGTGGTACCGAGTAACATATGGCTAGAGGAAAAACTAAAGAGAAACACAATCTCCAATGGTCATATCTAGAGGAAAAACTTGACTGAAGGATGGAAAGCTGTTTTCGATAGGGATAGAGAAGGCTTATCGGTATTGAACGGACCTTATGACTCGAGTTGGTGGTAGAGCCGCGATATTTCTATTCCCAAGGTAGTATCTCCGAAATCAACTTTCTATTTCGGTGTAAAAGTTTGAAAAAAAATTCTAAGTTAGAGAGTGACAGATCCTAAAAAAACGGTTTAGTCCCAAAACATTTAGAAAGATGTGTCTGAGAGTGTTTTTGACTTCCATATGGTTTTTTTTTTGTCGGCATTTTCATTAGAAGCCCATATAAAGGGAAAAGGTCTACAATGGCATAGTTTTGGAACCCAAAATCCTTACAGAGATTGAACCAGGAGAAGACACGTAACAACACGTGGAGAGTAATGAGAATTGGCCGATGCATTCCACAGTTCGTCGTCGTCAAGCCTGCTGCACCAGAGGCTATTTCCTTCTTCTTCATTAGCTTTTTTCTGTTATCTTCATCGGAAAATACCAAGTTTTTCAACGAGCCACTGTAGAGATCCTCTAAGCAGTCCAAATCAACATCCTTCATAGATTCATCTCTTTCCTTCAGCCAAGAAACTCCATCACCGATTAGCTTCACCATTGGACACTCCGCCCCACAACCTATCAAGAGGCCCACGACTATCCGTGGTGGGATGAAGACATCATTACTCCTAGATAAAAGAAGATCTGAGCAAAAATAAAGAAGAAGAAACTTCTCTACTGCTGTTGAATTGGAGAGATTTGCAAGAGGAAACACACAAATATATACTCCAATTTTAGCTGAACTAAAACTGGAAATTTATTCTCGGACTCGAAGAGAAGATGAATCTTTCGATCCAAAATCAAAAAGACCGATTAACATCGGAAAATATTTACAACAAAAGAATCCGGCTGAAGATTGCCGGAATGGCTCTCTCTCTAAAAAATATAGATGAGAGAACCTTTCCTCTTGTCCATATGACTTCCATATGGTTATGTTTTAATTCGCTACCAATTTGATTTATTTATTTCGGGTTCCATTCTAATTAAATTAGAAAATAGTACAAAAGAAAGAAGGAAGCGCGTACAGTACGATGTCGTTTCGGTCCCGATATCTCTCCGAACTAACTTAAAACTTTGGAGACGAAGAAGCATCCATCAATCAATCAGGTTTCGATTCTTGGGGATTATTGAGAAAGGAGGAGCCTCGTTATCGCAAAATCAAAATGTCGTCGTTCCTCAAATCCTTCATTGATCCAAGCAAGAACTTCCTCGCTCGAATCCACATGAGAGCGATATCAACTCGCCTTCGAAGATACGGTCAGATCTCATCTCTCTCAAACCCTAGCTTCTGTATCCGTTTCGATTGGTTTAATTCGTAAAACCAATTTTTTTTGCTTCTTCTGAATTTAGGTCTGAGATACGATGATCTGTACGATCAGTATTACTCTATGGACATAAAGGAGGCGTTGAACAGACTCCCTAGAGAAGTCGTGGATGCTCGTAACCAGCGTCTTAAACGCGCCATGGATCTCTCCATGAAGCATGACTACCTCCCCAAGGACCTTCAGGTATTTTTATTTTTGCCAAGAAAGATTAATTACCTAAACCGGTTTAGGTAGCCTAACCGGAGTAACCAGAATTTTAGATTTTGGAAGACAAATGTTTGTGAATTAAGTGACCAAGAGCCGTTATTAAGTGTTTGAATGTGGAATGAATTTGGAATGTACTTTTTAAATATCTCAGATAGTTCAATTTTGAAGCCAAATGTTTGTGAGTAAGTGGCCAAGAACCGTAATTGACTTTGGATGTAGAATGAATTTGAGAATTTTGAAATTATTGGAATCAGTAGACTTTTGAGCTGTTTTAGATGGAATGAGTAGTATGGTTTTCTCGGTTTTACCGATTTGTGTGTTGTGTTCCTCAGAATGTGGGTCTTACTTTGTGTTCAATCGGAGTAATATATGTAATGAAATGACGCTACATGCTTTGTTTCTTGCATCAGTTTGGTAACGTTGCTCTCCTTCGAATCAGGAAATTCGGATTGATTAAAACTGAGAATTTATTTGGTGTTGTGGTCCTCAGAATGTTGATCTTACATGTGTTGAATCAGAGCAATGTATGTAATGAAATTACACTACCATGCTTTGTTTCTTGAATCAAATTTGATAACTTTGCTCTTCTTGGAGTCGGGATAGTCAGATTGATAAAAAACTGAGAGCTGATTTGGTGTTGTGTTCCTCAGAATGTTGATCTTACATGTATGGATACTGGATAGGTTAATATATGTAATGAAATTATACTCTACATACTTTGTTTCCTGCATCCATTTGGCAACTCTGCTTTAGAGCTCATCAGGAGATTAGAATTGAAACCTTAGTTTAAATGCTAAAACTCATCATGCCTTTGTGGCTTCGATAAATTGCAAATGTTAAGCATGCTTATTTGAGATCTTTGATCTTGTTTGCAGGCTCTGCAGACACCATTCCGAGGTTATCTTAAGGAGATGCTAGCTCTAGTAAGTCTCTTTTAAATAGTAGTTTTTGAAAATTATGCAATGCATGTACTATTGGAGTTTAACTGTTTTGATACAATCATCATCTTCGTCATTAATCGTTTTTTGATCATTCTAGGTTGAGAGGGAAAGATTGGAACGAGAGGCCTTGGGAGCTCTTCCTCTTTACCAGCGCACACTCCCTTAAGCATTGTTTTCTCGTTTTCTTGCGAATGGAGTTTTTGCGGTTTTAGCACAAATCTCCTATTTTGGTAATCATTTATGGAAACCTATCTTGCTCTGTAACTTGAACACCAGAAGCCTATTGGTAAGGGTGTTTTGGCTAGTTACATGTTTGCTCGTTTGTTGGCTTGAATAAAATCATTGACCCAACCCAAGTTAACTTTTTTCCTGCAACTGCTTTTGTGTTTGCTTTTTTTTTTTCCAGAAAATCCTGTTTTTCAGTTGCGAACGTGATACTATTAGGTTTCATTTGACCCGGTACTGAACCCCAAAGCTGTTTGACACATAAAACTAAACAACTCAAGTCAGGATAGTGTTACATTTAGTGTTATAGTATAGAGTGTATACTATAGAGTAAGCAAGTAAAAATGTCATGGGTTCATGGCACATGAAGCTCGTTAGAAATATGGCAGACATCCTTAAATGAATGAGACCAGGATTTAAATCTGGCAAGTATGAGCTTAGGACCTGTGGGGACTGAATTTTGGATTTTCGAATTTTGGATCCAACAAAATGGTACTGAATTTGAACTCAAACCATCAAAATATATGAATTGATTTTAGATTAATGGATTTATATATGAATTGATTTTAGATTTATGGATTTGAGAACTATCCGAAATATCGTAATATAATTATATTTAAAAATACTAATTATATTTAAATATATAATAACTCTAATATTTAATATTACAATTACATATTTAAAATTAATAGTTTTAATTATTTTAGTACAAAATAACCGAAAATACAAAAATTCTATAATTTGATTGCAGTTTATTTAGCGATCTAAGCTTATGGCCAAATAAAATCCAAATGAAATCTGCATAAAAATTTTAAATTTTCATTCTCCTCTATTTGAGATAGAGCAATGATCTAGAAATCTGAAAGAGGTATTTGTGTAGTGAAACCATGCCATATGATCCATTGGACAGCCGAAGATAAGACATCTCGAAAGAAAAACCACCAGTCATCTAGAAAGACATAAGAGTAGTGGATAAGTAAATTGAATCTATTTGATCTGAAACTTGGTAGGCATGGTCTTAACTTCTTCATTTATCAAATGCTGCAAGCGATTCATCATTCAGATCTATATACTGAAAGTTATGTTTGTCTTTCCAGGTATGTAAGCTGCAGTATCGGATTCGCATCATAAATCTACCATCATTTTGAAAAAACGTTTTCGGGCGAACCATAAGGATCCACGAAATGATCTAAATATCGTTAGAAAGCCCCAAATGACTTCTTTCCAGAGGCATCAAGTTCGTTATGATCGGAGGTATAAAAATAAATTCATAACAGTTTTTTGTCGTTGCCATGATAAAACAAACACATCATGACTGAATTAGTTGGCTGCTGAGCTGAAAAGCCTTGCATTAGTTAGGTGAGCTCGTTTGTCCCTGAAAAAACGTCACGTTTATGTGAGAGTAATAGTTTCTTCTTTTTTTGACGATCACCTAGACCAACTGGGATTCATCTTCGATCTTATTAATATAATAGAAACAGATTGAATAATGATGTGGCTATGCTTCTCTTGTACATAATTGTTAAACAAAGCATTATTAAATAATTTATTCATATTAGATAGTAGCACTTATCTTTAGAAGTTTTTTTACGGTGTCGGACGTCTTAACTGTGCTTCAATATCGAACTTTTGACTTTAAGGGTTTGATAATTCTCTTTTTAGTCCCCTCAGACGGCGCCAAATGTTGAACCAGAACCTCACAAACGAATATTATGAGACTGAGGTTTGCGGGGGCAAGAGAATATCAAATAGTAAAGTTGAAACTCCATTGAAAGATGAAGTAGGGTTTTTATTGATTATAGCTGAACCTTGAAGAAGGCTGCCTACGTACCCTTTAGAAGGGATCAAGCCTAAAC